>JAWQFJ010000594.1:67138-109638 GCA_034096865.1 Theodoxus fluviatilis
AAAAGTGACTACTAAAAAATTAATCACTCGGTACCTCGACACATTTTCAGAAAGCAAACACTGGTACATCTATGCACATATATCTACCTAATCTACTTCATTGCCCCCCCCCCCCCCCCCCCCAACCCCATCCCACAAATTTTTTTTTAAATGTGCGATTTTAACTCTAAATGTAAATTATCATGAACTTGTTTAACTTTGTGACTGACCAATTGAAAAACAGGCAAAGTACTAAGCCTCTGAAGTAACATTGATGTGACTCATTTCCCATGTTGCATTAGAACAGGCCAGGTTATTCACAGATGGAGCAGGGAATCCCATTTGCTTCAAAATCCAAAGAATTTTTTTTTGGCTGGTATTTATATGCACAAGCAAAAAGCTTCAACGGATCTTTAAACGTGCACATCTTTGCGTGTGTCTGTAAGTGTGTGTGTGTGTGTGCATGCATGCATGCATGCATTCATGTGTGTGTATACTCATTTTCAGTGCTGGATAGATCTGTGAATTTATGCTCAACTCAAAACCACCAAATGGTAACAAACAACAGATTTTATGATGGAGGGTCCCTGGACAGCAAAGTGCTGACACATCCAAAAACCTGCAGGGATAAACCCAAGTGACTCAGTGGCGACACCAAAGGAGATAGGATTCATGATTTCCAAACATGCTTTCCACCATTGTACAGCCATACATTCTGTGAACCCAAGTCAGTAGTGACTCTGGCGCAGTTCACAATGGAAACAGATTTTCTCTCCACATTTTACATAAATCATTCAGATGTCAAAATTTGTTTCCAACACAAATATTTTATTTTGTCGAATAAACACTTGTTTATTGCCTCAACAAGTGTAATTAATGAGTTTTGTGCTGAATAGTCTCAGAGCTACTTTAACGACATATGTCAGGGAGCAGTGTGCTATTCCACAAGCCTCTTGTGTGACCTCCTCATGAATATTCCGGACAGATTAGTTCCATCACGTGATAAGAACTGTGCTAGAGACTTTTGCCAGTAGGACTATAATGGGAGCCATACTGCCAGCTTACACAAAGCAAAACCCCTAGTGGGTTGGGGGTGAGAATAGGCCCACCACGTCACTCTACACAAAGCAAAACCCCTAGTGGGTTGGGGGTGAGAATAGGCCCACCACATCACTCTACACAAAGCAAAACCCCTAGTGGGTTGGGGGTGAGAATAGGCCCACCAGGTCACTCTACACAAAGCAAAACCCCTAGTGGGTTGGGGGTGAGAATAGGCCCACCAGGTCACTCTACACAAAGCAAAACCCCTAGTGGGTTGGGGGTGAGAATAGGCCCACCACGTCACTCTACACAAAGCAAAACCCCTAGTGGGTTGGGGGTGAGAATAGGCCCACCAGGTCACTCTACACAAAGCAAACCCCCTAGTGGGTTGGGGGTGAGAATAGGCCCACCAGGTCACTCTACACAAAGCAAACCCCCTAGTGGGTTGGGGGGGAGAATAGGCCCACCACGTCACTCTACACAAAGCAAAACCCCTAGTGGGTTGGGGGTGAGAATAGGCCCACCAGGTCACTCTACACAAAGCAAAACCCCTAGTGGGTTGGGGGTGAGAATAGGCCCACCAGGTCACTCTACGGGAATTTAAAAGAGGAATATACCTAGGGAAATTAAGAGCTTGACTTGCTCATATTCTAACCACCACTAGTGAATTCTGTGATCAACAGGCTTACAGCAATAGCCTACAAAGGCTGATAGGCCTCGAAGGTCTATTTCTTTCATTCATTCATTCACCAAGCAAAAGGAAGTGTTGTTTGGAAATCAGGGGATAGGCAAGGTCATACCCATGCTATGGGTAACATACTGCAGAAGTCTTTTCTTTGTTCTTATATGCTTATGCCATTTGTGTATATTTAAACACATGCACAGAAGTGTCACCTACTTCTAAATATGTGGGTAATGACTGATTACACACAATTTCTTATCATGGTCAATAGAGTTTCAGTCTACTGGTATGAATGAGGGGCATTAAAACAGCCTTAGGTATGCATTATCATCACCCACACACGCACACACACACTACACATTTTCACACATACACATATTCACATACACAAACTCTCTCATACATTCGCACACAAAATGCCTCCCCCAAACCACTCCCACCTGTATGTATGTGCGAGTGTCTAGGTGTGCAAGTGTGTGTCCAAGTGTGCAAGTGTTTGTGTGTGTGTGTATAGATGTGTATGTGTGTAGGTATGTGTGTGTGTATGTGTGTGTGTGTGCATAGGTGTGTGTGTGTGTTTGTGTAGGTGTGTGTGTGTGCATAGGTGTGTGTGTGCATAGGTGTGCTAGAGTGTGTGTGTGTGTGTATAGGTGTGTATGTGTGTAGGTGTGTGTGTGTGCATAGGTGTGTGTGTATGTGTGTGTGTGTGTATGTGTTTATCTTTTCTGATAAATCTTGCACACATAAAAAGACAAAATTATGAAAAAGTTTAAATGTACTTAAATTCTCAGTTAACCTCCTATACACATTAAGGCTCATGACTCCAACACCAGCAAAAACACATGGGAAGGTGCCTACTTGAATATGAATGCATCAAGACATGACTAGATTCACCTGTGATTGACATATGTTTCTATGCCAGTTTCATGTACAAGTGGAGATTTAATTCAATAATTTCTGAGGACTGAGCTTGGTAACATGTAAAGCTTGCTTTCTGCTCACCATCATTCCAAGTATTCTTGCATACAGTACATACAGTAGTAAATCACTTACTACATTGGCTTTGACAAATTGCACACAAAAACTTGATCAGCTAAATCATTTTCCTCATTTGGACATAAAACATTCTCATAATTATTGTCACTGTTTGTTTTACTTAATCTTTGTTTCCTCCTTTGCTCTCCATCTACCCCACGTGTGAAACACTGACATGCAATTCATAGTCTTTTTCCCACTCCTTTTTTCTTCTTCTCTTCTACTTCTTCATTCTCCTCTTCCTCTCATGTCCAACAACTGGCATGCAAATTAAAGTTTTTTCCTTCTTCCTCCTTCTTCCCATCTTTGGCATGCACTTTCCATTTTTTTATGGCTTCATGTTCTTCTTCCCCTTGTGACTAACACTGACAATGCAATTCCCCAGTCCCTTCCTTGCTACACAAAGTTCTGCTTTGAGGCAGCCGCTAATACAGGGCAGTGTTGACAGGAGAAAACAGAAAGGCTTCCATAAACGGGCCACACTAGTGGACGCGCACGAGGAGAGGGGTGGGCAAAGATGGCCAGGCTGGCAGGCCATACAAGCTGGCAAGCAACAGCATATGACTGGCACGCGATCTTGGTTGGTTAATTCTCAGTGAATTTGCAGTGATTCATACAAAGAAGGACACACAAATCTGACAAGTAATTAAAAAACCCGTCAAAATGCAGCCAATCAGATGTAGCGTCCCGCCAGTTTGTGTTTCCCGCCAGCACGGTTGTCTTTCTCACACCCCTCTCCTCGGACGAGTCCACTAGTGTAGTCTGTTTATGGATGACTTTCTGAGAAAACAATGGGGACCATGGTAGCTCAGCTGGCACAGCATTTCAGGCACAAACCTAAAGGTCGCTGGTTCAGTCCCCACCTGTGATCCCAATTTTTTCCTGTCTTTTCCTCACAGAGCTTCGGCTCTGTATGCTAAACCAGAAAACCTTTCAGGGCAATGTACTGTACCACATCATAATTCTCACCACACACTTGGAATCAAAACTACGAAGTTCTCCGTTCAAGCCAAGAGTAACATACAGGTGGAGCTGCTCCATGCCCCCCACATCAGCTGGACCCCCTGGCTGCAGGGCTTTCGGGGCCTGCTCCTGCAGCTCAGCCAGGGGCCTGCTCCAGTAGCTCAGCCAGGGTCCTGCTCCTGTAGCTCAGCCAGGGACCTGCTCCAGTAGCTCAGCCAGGGGCCTGCTCCAGTAGCTCAGCCAGGGGCCTGCTCCAGTAGCTCAGCCAGGGGCCTGCTCCAGTAGCTCAGCCAGGGGCCTGCTCCAGTAGCTCAGCCAGGGGCCTGCTCCAGTAGCTCAGCCAGGGGCCTGCTCCAGTAGCTCAGCCAGGGGCCTGCTCCAGTAGCTCAGCCAGGGGCCTGCTCCAGTAGCTCAGCCAGGGGCCTGCTCCAGTAGCTCAGCCAGGGGCCTGCTCCAGTAGCTCAGTCAGGGGCCTGCTCCAGTAGCTCAGCCAGGGGCCTGCTCCAGTAGCTCAGCCAGGGGCCTGCTCCAGTAGCTCAGCCAGGGGCCTGCTCCAGTAGCTCAGCCAGGGGCCTGCTCCAGTAGCTCAGCCAGGGGCCTGCTCCTGTAGCTCAGTCAGGGGCCTGCTCCAGTAGCTCAGCCAGGGGCCTGCTCCAGTAGCTCAGCCAGGGGCCTGCTCCAGTAGCTCAGCCAGGGGCCTGCTCCAGTAGCTCAGCCAGGGGCCTGCTCCAGTAGCTCAGCCAGGGGCAGCCCCAAACGGCCAAAGAGACTGCCAGGGGCACTGGGACAGAATCAGATCATTCAGATCCTACCACGAAAACAAACAGCCCTAGAAGATCTCCTTTCAAACCAGAAAACACAATTTCATTTGTCTTAGTGTACTAGCAGCATCTGTTGAGAAAGTTCTCTTTCTTCAATATTGTTTTAATTTTAAACTCACATTATTGTACGCAACCTGAGGCAGGTTTGATGCAATCCTAAAGCATCATATGCCATCGTCTGACATGACCAGGGGCTTGTTTTAATTTGTGAGGTATAATTCCTGCTCAGCAATGAGTGCTTATGGTGAGCATGGTGAGCGTTCAAAAAGCCCAAAGCTTTTCCCCTGCATGAACTTGTCTATGCAGACACTCACTGTGAACGCTTGTCTCAGAACATATTTATTACCACTTGAAATGAAGCCTGCCACTAGTCCTGAGAGAAGATCACATAAGATGCTTTGGGACAGCTTCTAAGAACCCTATCTCAGTCATCTAACTTCTGTGCACCGATTGGACGTGCTCCCTCAACACAGCGTTCTGATCAAACACTTGACCGCACTCCACACACGGGAACTTCCTCTTGCCCCTGTGGATGGTGTCTATGTGCAGCTTCAGAGTGTGGCGGTAGCTGTACTTTTTGTGGCATTCCAGGCAGACGTGCTTCTTCTTTTCTCCTCGGTGCTGCACCCGGATGTGTTGCTGCATGCTGATCTTGGAGGAGAACTGCTGACCGCATTCGGCACAAGCAAAACGCTTCAGGCCCCGATGCACAGAGTCCATGTGCTTGTCCAGCGCACTCTTGATTGAGTATTTGAGTCCACAATCTGGGCAGGCGTACTTCCGGATCCCTCGGTGAACACTCTCTATGTGTGTCTTCAAAGAGCCGGGGTAGCCAAACTCCTTGCCGCATTCGGAGCAGATGAAGTTCTTGATGCCTTTGTGCACCGCATCACGGTGTACCTTCAGCTGACTCTCGTGTCGAAATCTCATGTCGCACTCGGAGCAGATGTGCACACAGTTTCCAATTCCTTTGTGCACAAAGTCTATGTGTAACTTGAGCGAATACGAGTAGCCAAATTTCTTGTTGCATTCAGAGCAAGCGAAGCTTTTAGGTTTGTGTATGGCAGCCACATGCCTCTTCATATCACTTTTGTACTGAAATGTCTTATCACATTCAGAGCAAGGGATGGTTTTCTGTTTCTCCAAGGAACTGCTGCTTCTGTTTTTATGAACCTCCTGACCAGCCAGCTTAACACTGCTGGCTGAGGATGGAGGGTTTGCAGTCAGACTCTCTGGAGGGAAAGCTCTCTTTCTACAGGGAATTTTCCTGCTGGACCGTTTCTTTTTTCCAAGGCTGGGGGAAACACTTCCATGTACAAGAGAACCAACAAGAGCAGATGTAGAACAGGAGGAGGAGGAGGAGGAGGAGGAGGAGGAGGAGGACAGTTCCTGTCTGTCTGATGAGACTTCTATCTTGTCCACAGTGGAGTCATCCCACACCTCCGTCTCTCTACCCTCACTCCCACTCTCACTGTCAGGCTCATGTTTCACAGCGAATCTCGCCTCAGGTTCTTGGTCGCTTTCATATTCGGGGTCGACTTCTACCCAGAAGTCCTCGCCTTTCAACACCACCTGGCCTCTGTTCCTCTTAGGTTCCCCTTGCTTCCCAGGTTTGAGACTGGCGCAATCACTGGCCTGTTCTTGTTCAGCGCGGGTGCCTACGGCAGTTCTGTCACACTTGATCATGCCAGGGTCCTTGGCGTTGTCTGCATTCACTGCCGTGTGAGCTTTGCATGCTTTGCAGTCTCCGTCATCAAGACGCTCTGTTTTTGCTGACGTGATACATGCACTATTGTCCACTGAGCATGAGGGGGAGACAGTCGGAAGTCCCCCACACTTTGCCTTCTCTCCTTCCACCTCCATGTTCTCTGACAGCTATACAAGATTTCTCAAATTAACGGTGCCTATTGGTACCTAGCTGGCCTGTAGCCCTTCTCTATTCTAAGACTGCCTGCAGTGGTTTCTCTCAGCACAAGGCTAAAAGTTGAATATGATTAGTAATGTTTCAAACAAATCCACATGATCTCCACATCATCTCCTCACTCTACTTGGACCATAAATTTACCAATGCTGCGTGAAAAGGATAGTGGGCAAAATGAACTTTTGCAACACTCCCTATGCTAAAGCAAGCCGATGAGAGTCCCAGCTTTCACTACTTCTGATTGTCTCCGTCTTAAAGGAAACCTTGACAATTGCTGTTCCATACTTCCAAGGCATCACAGAAGAAAAAACCATATCACATCCACTTCAGTTTGTTTAGTCAAAGTTTCCCACAGCTGTCCATGGTCTGTCTCTTCCACCCTTGATGTCCTCTGGACAGCCTTCCACAGTCAGGTCAGCCTTGAGGGCAGGCAGGGCAGAGGTCAAGGTCAAACTGGACTGGAGCTTGGCAAGTCCCCAGGGCAAGGGTGGCAGTCCACCCCTCTGTCTGTGTCGGCAGCCTTGGGCCGTGTCAGCTCTCTGTAACACACAACACACACATGACATGGGCTGTGTCAGCTCTCTGTAACACACAACACACACATGACATGGGCTGTGTCAGCTCTCTGTAACACACAACACACACATGCAATGGGCTGTGTCAGCTCT
The DNA here is from genome assembly GCA_034096865.1 of Theodoxus fluviatilis. Taxonomy (NCBI): domain Eukaryota; kingdom Metazoa; phylum Mollusca; class Gastropoda; order Cycloneritida; family Neritidae; genus Theodoxus; species Theodoxus fluviatilis. The sequence continues at coordinate 74,249 of JAWQFJ010000594.1, forward strand.
CTGTAACACACAACACACACATGACATGGGCCGTGTCAGCTCTCTGTAACACACAACACACACATGACATGGGCTGTGTCAGCTCTCTGTAACACACAACACACACATGACATGGGCTGTGTCAGCTCTCTGTAACACACAACACACACATGACATGGGCTGTGTCAGCTCTCTGTAACACACAACACACACATGACATGGGCTGTGTCAGCTCTCTGTAACACACAACACACACATGACATGGGCTGTGTCAGCTCTCTGTAACACACAACACACACATGCAATGGGCTGTGTCAGCTCTCTGTAACACACAACACACACATGACATGGGCTGTGTCAGCTCTCTGTAACACACAACACACACATGACATGGGCTGTCAGCTCTCTGTAACACACAACACACACATGACATGGGCTGTGTCAGCTCTCTGTAACACACAACACACACATGACATGGGCTGTGTCAGCTCTCTGTAACACACAACACACACATGACATGGGCTGTGTCAGCTCTCTGTAACACACAACACACACATGACATGGGCTGTGTCAGCTCTCTGTAACACACAACACACACATGACATGGGCTGTGTCAGCTCTCTGTAACACACAACACACACATGACATGGGCTGTGTCAGCTCTCTGTAACACACAACACACACATGACATGGGCTGTGTCAGCTCTCTGTAACACACAACACACACATGACATGGGCTGTGTCAGCTCTCTGTAACACACAACACACACATGACATGGGCTGTGTCAGCTCTCTGTAACACACAACACACACATGACATGGGCTGTGTCAGCTCTCTGTAACACACAACACACACATGACATGGGCTGTGTCAGCTCTCTGTAACACACAACACACACATGACATGGGCTGTGTCAGCTCTCTGTAACACACAACACACACATGACATGGGCCGTGTCAGCTTTCTGTAACACACAACACACACATGACATGGGCTGTGTCAGCTCTCTGTAACACACAACACACACATGCCATGGGCTGTGTCAGCTTTCTGTAACACACAACACACACATGACATGGGCTGTGTCAGCTCTCTGTAACACACAACACACACATGACATGGGCTGTGTCAGCTCTCTGTAACACACAACACACACATGACATGGGCAGTGTCAGCTCTCTGTAACACACAACACACACGTGCAATGGGCTGTGTCAGCTCTCTGTAACATACAACACATACATGTGTTGCGGTAAGGTGGTCTCTAACTTGCGGTCCGTCCCAGCTCGCGCCAGGAAAGTAGAATTAGGACTTCGTCTGAAGTTTTCTGGGAAGATCTTTATTCCATGTCTTGGCAACAAACGTACAGCGATGGCGAGTGCGCTTTCAAAGGCGCCAACAGCTCCACAAGCTCTCACTTGCTCACAACAACGACCTCATCCATTTCTGCTCCATGAACAATCAGGACAGACTCTTATCTCTCTTCATAGGCCAGAGTCATCACGGTTCGACTTATCCCTACACCCATGATGCCACTACTTCTCCCAGCAATCACTCCCAGCGATAACACGCCGAAACGCCACGTCTTTCCTACCGTGCCATATTTTTCCTAACTGTCATTTTCGTCGCTGTCATACGTCACTTTTCATTATTACGTCATCGTCACTAAAAATCGTCCGTCTCGGTCCAATCTGATCTGTTCAAGGACAGGGAAAGTTCCCGAGCCTTCTGCGGCATTTCCCATTACATTTGCATCCGCAAGCATTTCACATTCTTCCGCAACACAGCTCCCTTCTTTCGAGACCAAGACGTCCTCGTCGGTCTCCCCACACCTCCAACTACAATACCACAACAGGAATGAATGTGAAAAAGTTACATGCCTGAAAGAAAAGAACAAGAAGTCCATTACTCATCTGGTCGTGCTCATCCTTGGTGGTCCACGTGGTGGAGAGAGAGGGACGAACTGGTGGCAGGACTGACAGAAGGATCTAGGTTTCCCTGCGGTAACCCTTTCTCCCCCCTGACCACAGAGCCATAGTCCCGCCACACCACAACACGTCCGCACATGCACCTGGGTCGCTCCCTCGTCGCTCTCACCTTCCGAGGGCGACCCAAGGCTCCCTCTCTCGCCAGTCACTCCTCATCGATGTCCGCCTACCAGTAGGGCGAAGGTCCTCCCTTGTACCTCCCACGTCGGGCACGGTCCTCCACCCGTGGTCGGGCACGGCCCCGTCGTCGTCCTGCCTGTGACTGAGCCGACTTGGTGAAGTATCTCGCCCGGGAGGCGCAGATGGCACAACGTCGACAGGTCGCGGACGGACTTGCACGCCGACCAACCCAGAAGAACCGCTCACTGACGCGTCGGTAGGTCTTCTGCCTTCCAAGATGGCCAGCTGCAGGGTCGTCGTGCAGCTGTCTCAGCGCCTCCTCCTGCATGGCTTCCGGCAGAACAGGGAGACGGCGGCAGGTTTCTCCCTTCTCGTCCACCCATTCCTCATCGATGTCAGGGGGCACAGGCTCTCGGCGTGGAGACCGCCACCAGTCGGGTGGAGGTTCTCCCTTGTACCTTCCGCGCCGGGCATGATCCACCATCCGGAGTCGGGCATGGTTCCTCTGCCGTCCTTTCTGCGACTGGGTCAGCTTGGTGGAGTCTCTCCTCTCAGCCCGTGGGTTGAAGAAACCCGGCGTAGTGCCCTCAGGAGAGGTCTGGTGATCGGCCTTGCGGTCGTAGCCAGACCTCTTTTTGCCCACGCTCCGCTGCAGGTGTGCCCTTGCGGACACTTGCACCGCCTGCAGCATACCTTGGAGCGGCTCCACACACTGGGGCACTTCTCGGGGGGTTTCCGCCAGCTGCCCTGTCCACGCCAAGTCCGTTGCCTGTCTCGGCGCCTCTCTTGCCACTGCGTCCTGGAGGCTTGCAGTTTCTTTATCGACACGGGAGTCGCGGTCTCCCTTCGGTCCCTCGACGCTTGTCGCTGCTTCTTCAAGTTCCAGGGACGAGTCGAGGCGGCCGATCTCCCCGCGCATCTCAGTCTGCACCGTCCCAATCTCCTGGTGGAGTTCGGCGGTGCTGACTGAGAAAACTTCAGACGAAGTCCTAATTCTACTTTCCTGGCGCGAGCTGGGACGGACCGCAAGTTAGAGACCACCTTACCGCAACATTGGTTCCCAGACGGGGAAAGTTCCCGAGCCTTCTGCGGCATTTCCCATTACATTTGCGTCCGCAAGCATTTCACATTCTTCCGCAACACATGCAATGGGGCTGTGTCAGCTCTCTGTAACACACAACACATACATGCAATGGGGCTGTGTCAGCTCTCTGTAACACACAACACACACATGACATGGGCTGTGTCAGCTCTCTGTAACACACAACACACACATGAAATGGGCTGTGTCAGCTCTCTGTAACACACAACACACACATGACATGGGCAGTGTCAGCTCTCTGTAACACACAACACACACGTGCAATGGGCTGTGTCAGCTCTCTGTAACATACAACACACACGTGCAATGGGCTGTGTCAGCTTACTGTAGCACACAACACACATGTGCAATGGGCTGTGTCAGCTTACTGTAGCACACAACACACACATGACATGGGGTGTGTCAGCTCTCTGTAACACACAACACACACGTGCAATGGGCTGTGTCAGCTTACTGTAACACACAACACACACATGACATGGGGTGTGTCAGCTGTCTGTAACACACAACACACACATACACTGGGCTGTGTCAGCTCTCTGTAACACACAACACACACATGACATGGGCTGGAGAGAGAGAGAGAGAGAGAGAGAGAGAGAGAGAGAGAGAGAGAGAGAGAGAGAGAGAGAGAGAGAGAGAGAGATAGATAGAGAGAGAGAGAGAGAGATTAATTGATTGATTGATTGATTGATTCTTTATTTATCAAGGATGGAATTTTAGGCATTTTTCTGCCTATCTTACAAATTGTCCTTGCTCCTAGAGAATAAATAGACAATCCTAGATAAATGGGGGGAAAAAGAGAGAGAAAACAGAAAAAAGATAACAATAAGTATCAAGTAGTATATCAATTCACAACAGTAGGCAGTGATAGTGCTGTTCGTTCTTTACATGCAACCTTTGTTTGACATAGTCGCTCAGCACTCAATCAGTCAGCATGCATTTGCAGATGACAATCAGCTCTACAAAGAAACCACCTTAGATCAATTCCAACCCACGTTAGACACTCTACAGACCTGTCTTTCTGATGTTAAGTCATGGATGTCAGACAACAAACTCCAGCTGAACGATTCCAAAACCGAATGCCTTCTTGTCAAGTCTCAGAGACTAGTGACGCCTCTATCCCTCCTGTCTTCTGTCAGGGTAGGAGTCAAAAACCTTGGTGTCACCCTCGACTCACATCTCTCTCTTTCCAACTTTGTCCAAAACACTTGCAAACCTGCATACATACAACTCAGACAGATAAGCGCAATCAGACACCTTCTCACTACTCAAGCTACTACTATCCTAGTCTGTGGTCTTATTCTCAGTCGCCTGGATTATTGCAACGGCCTTCTTGCCGGCTGTCCCGCATATCTCACCGATAAACTTCACAGAGTGCAAGATGCTGCAGCTCGACTCATCTGTAAGTAAAAAAAGTCAGATCATCTCACTCCTCTCTTCTGCTCTCTCCACTGGTTGCCCATTAGTGCTAGAGTCCAATACAAGATTGCCTGTCTTTGCTACCATTACTTCGCTGAATCCCTTCCTCAATATCTCTCTAAACCCATGCGCACCTACACACCCATTAGACAGCTACGCTCTTCCGCAGACACAAAAATCCTCAGGTTCCCGGAGGACCCTCCAGTTAAAACAAAATTTGGTGAACGCTCTTTCTTTTATCAGGCTCCCTCTATCTGGAATGACCTCCCCGCCTCTGTTCGTCACTCTACATCTCCTTCGACCTTTCGCTCTGCTCTCAAAACTCACCTCTTCTTGAAATCGTTCCCGAATCCTGTCTAGGTCTCTTCATCTTCCTCCCCTCACTGTACTCTTTGTACTAGCTTGCCTAAGCCCCCTACCACCCTCCTGTCTCTCCTCCCCATCTTACCAGTTTCATGGTAAAGCGGTGACGCTGTACATCAGTTTGTCGAATGTCGGAAGTGAATGTCTGACTCCTATGTTAAGTCTATTAAGTTACCTTTGATGTGATTGACTGATATTGAATATTGTAATGGCTGTGTATGTATGCGCCTTGAGCATGTTTTAACTCATGGTAAGGCGCTATATAAATCCACACATTATTATTATTATTATTATATATGGACAATATAATAACAATGACATAGCAAGGTTTTAGTTGATGCCTTCGACAATTGTTTGCTCAATGAGTCTTGAGGTACAAGTAGCAGCATGTCATATGTACAGGCGACATTGTACTCAGAGAGAGAGAGAGAGAGAGAGAGAGAGAGAGAGAGAGAGAGAGAGAGAGAGACAGACAGACAGACAGACAGACAGACAGACAGACAGGCAGGCAGACAGAGACAGACAGACAGAGACAGACAGACAGAGACAGACAGAGAGAGAGGAGTGCAGGGGGTGGGGGGTGGGAGAGGGACGTACTAATGCTTGGGCAAAACCCATCTGCAGTAACAATGTTACTTACTGCTATTATGTCCTGAAGCTCAAGTTTCCTGGTGAATGCAACTTGGCCAGGTAATCGTGACAGGATGCCTAACAAAAAATATTTTTAAAGGTATAATTAAAAAGTCAACAACACAGACTTGCAAGCAACATATACACATATTCATATATGTTTAAATTAAAGTAACACCCTTGCAACACATGTAAAATTCAATTAATCTAACATTACTGACAAATGTGGATTCCAAACTCAAGAGCCCCCTCATCTGTCTCCCAAAACGAAGAAAATTATTATTTGATGTCTACATCGATATTTGAAAAGCAGCAAGTGCAAGTGTGCAGGAGTCGAACAGATGAACAAAGTCGTGTCTATAACTAAGCCCCCAGCTAAAAACATCAGACGATCAGTACACACCACTTGTTTGCGAGATGCAAAGCCGAGAGGAGCCTTTCACTCTGACTGAATTTTAGCGTGCAGGCTTTGACAGCATCGCCATCTTCACTGCACGTGTTTCACTCCTCTGAGCAGCAATTTTGGGGCATGATTCACCGATCCGAGATGATTCAGTCGAATTTCAAAATGGCGTCTTCGATTCCGCACTGGCCGTCAATGCGTAAGAGAACCCGCAGAAACATCATTTTGGGACTGAAACGGGCTTTATTTGCCCCAAGCGCTCTGTATGCGCGAGTAAGAATGACACAGTAGTGGACTTTATTCATGCAGAATGCATTTAAACGTGCATAAACGATGTCTGTGCAGAAAAAACAACACTTTCTTAGCGTCTATCAACACAACATGGCCATGGGGTGCAGAAGATTTACCTCCCCTTTGACAAGTGAAGCGCTGCACAGGCTTAGGTGTTCAGGAGAGGCAAAGAGCGCTCAATTGCCAACATGAAGCGCTCATGCAGCTCTTCTTACTCCTGAACAAGCCTTATGTGTTTCTAATGATACTGATAGTGGCGAGGAAATGATCAATAGACATTGTTACTTTTCACACGTGTAGGCCTAGGTACGCTCATGTTGGCATGAACACATAATGATAACACACGCACATCCACACCTGCATTCATGCACACCCACACATACACTCACCCAAAGGCATACACACACACACACACACACACACACACTGACACCCATACATACACTGACACACACACACACTGGCAGACCCACACATACACCCACCCACACAAATATGCCCACCCACACACATACATAAACACACACTGACATACCCACACACATGCACAATCACACATACACTCACCCACACATACACGCACACAAACTGACACGCACACACAAACTGACACGCACACACACATACACCCACACATACATACACTCACCCACCCACCCCAACACACACGCCTCATTCTGCTTGTATAAGTCCATTTGCATGGGGCATTTTCCTCTTGGTGAAAGTCGGTGTTTCCACCACTGCCATGTATTAGCAATGCTGAGGGTATGACTGTCACTCTCTGTCAGCCTCTCTTCACCTAGACGTTAAATGGGCTCCTGTCAAAAGACCTGAGCTTCGTTTCCCAGGGGGCAGAAATTCGCATCGATGGGTATCAAAGGGGTTAAGAAATTATCATTCACCGCGAGCGCTCCCAAAGCCCATAGCCTTTCACCTACTTGAACCTGTCCACGTGAACGCTCACTGTGAACGCCCATCTCTGGACATCTTAGATAGCTATCGATACGGATTGCTACCTGCTAAGGAACACGCAAGCTTCTGAGCAGCGTGGCAACCATCCAGATTGATTCCCGATATCAATACAGCAAGATGAGAATGTCCAAACAATGGTATTGGTACTAATATAATTTTATACAGTGACTCATCACCCACATCTGAGGCTCAAAACCCTTTACACTTTAATTCCTTATCATTAGGCCAGTTGATCAGTTCTTTACTGTGAGCACACGATTTCCCCATTTACTCATGTACACATGCACACACTCACAACTCACTCATGATAATAAGTACACACACACACACACACACACACACATACATGCATGCACACACACACACACACACACACACACACACACACATCAAGCTCATCCTAGTGAGAACAGAGCATGTTGTACCAAAGCAAGACAGTTTATTGCCACATAGCTGCACTGCACAGCAGTCAACAAAATGTTTGTATTGGACAGGACCTACTATCTAGATGCCATGTGAACAAACATGGACTTTCCTCCTGCTTACATAAGCACAGGAAGCATAAAATATACACATCATCATATAGTAAGGGTGATGAAGATGATGATGATGATGATGATGATGATGATGATGATGATGATGATGATGATGATGATGATGATGAAAAAGATGTGACTACTATAAAATTAATCACTCGGTACCTCGCAACATTTTCAGAAAGCAAACACTGGTACAACAAGATACAAGATACTTTATTGTCCTCATTGTTTACAAGGAAATTTGTTTTGTTGGTGGCAAAAACATAATACATACATACAAAAACATAAACAGACAAGAAGTTCAACATTAACTCAATCACAGCGCTCAGAGGGGCAGACTAGCTGTCACTTGTACATCTATGCACATATATCTACCTAATCTACATCATTACCCCCACCCCCACACCACCCCACCAAACCTACATAAAAAAAATGGTTAATGTGTGATTTTAACTCTAAATGTAAATTATCATGAACTTGTTTAACTTTGTGACTGACCAATTGAAAAACAGGCAAAGCACTAAGCCTCTGAAGTAACATTGCTGTGACTCATTTCCCATGTTGCATTAGAACAGGTCAGGTTATTCACAGATGGAGCAGGAAATCCCATTTGCTTCAAAATCCAAGGAATTTTGTGGGGGCTGGTATTTATATGCACGGCAGCAAAAAGCTTCAACGGATCTTTTAACGTGCACATCTTTGTGTGTGTCTGTAAGTGTGCGTGTGTGCATGCATGCATTCATGTGTGTGTATACTATTTTTCAGTGCTGGATAGATCTGTGAATTTATGCTCAACTCAAAACCACCAAATGGTAACAAACAACTGATTTTATGATGGAGGGTCCCTGGACAGCAAAATGCTGACACATCCAAAAACCTGCAGGGATGAACCCAAGTGACTCAGTGGTGACACATCCAAAAACCTGCAGGGATGAACCCAAGTGACTCAGTGGTGACGCCAAAGGAGATAGGATTCATGATTTCCAAACATGCTTTCCACCATTGTACAGCCACACATTCTGTGGACCCGAGTCAGTAGTGACTCTGGCGCAGTTCACAATGAATGAGTAATAGACTTGACCCTGCATTATAGCATTGTGCCAAAATGAGCTCGTTCTGGAAACATGTTTTTCTCTCCACATTTTACAGAAATCATTCAGATGTCAAAATTTGTTTTTTGTCGAATAAACACTTGTTTATTGCCTCAACAAGTGTAATTAATGAGTTTTGTGCGGAATAGTCTCAGAGCTACTTTAACGGCGTATGTCAGGGAGCAGTGTGCTATCCCACAAACCTCTTGTGTGACCTCCTCATGAATATTCCGGACAGATTAGTTCCATCATGTGATAAGAACTGTGCTAGAGACTTTTGCCGGTAGGCGAAGTCTCTAGTGGACTAGAATGGGAGCCACACTGGCAGCTTACACAAAGCAAAACCCCTAGTGGGTTGGGGGTGAGAATAGGCCCACCAGGTCACTCTACGGGAATTTAAAAGAGGAATATACCTAGGGAAATTGAGAGCTTGACTTGCTCATATTCTAACCACCACTAGTGAATTCTGTGATCAATAGACTTACATCAATAGCCTACAAAGGCTGATGGGCCTTGAAGGTCTATTTCTTTCATTCATTCATTCACCAAGCAAAAGGAAGTGTTGTTTGGAAATCAGGGGATAGGCAAGGTCATACCCATGCTATGGGTAACATACTGCAGAAGTCTTTTCTTTGTTCTTATATGCTTATGCCATTTGTGTATATCTAAACACATGCACAGAAGTGTCACCTACTTCTAAATATGTGGGTAATGACTGATTACACACAATTTCTTATCATGGTCAATAGAGTTTCAGTCTACTGGTATGAATGAGGGGCATTAAAACAGCCTTAGGTATGCATTATCATCACCCACGCACACACACACACACACACACACACACACACACACACATACACATATTCACATTCACAAACTCTCTCATTCATTCGCACACAAAATGCTTCCCCCTAACCACTCCCACCTGTATGTGTGTGTGTGTGTGTGTGTGTGTCTAGGTGTGTGTGTGTGTCTAGGTGTGTGTGTGTGCATAGGTGTGTGTGTGTGTATAGGTGTGTGTGTGTGTATAGGTGTGTGTGTGTTTGTGTAGGTGTGTATGTGTGTAGGTGTGTGCGTGCATAGGTGTGCTAGTGTGTGTGTGTGTGTATGTGTGTGTAGGTATATGTGTGTGTATGTGTGTGTGTGTGTGAATAGGTGTGTGTGTGTGTGTGTGTGTGTGTGTGTGTGTGTGTGTGTGTGTGTTTATCCTTCTGCTAAATCTTGCACACAGAGAAAGACAAAATTATGAAAAAGTCTAAATGTACTTAAATTCTGAGTTAACTTCCTATACACATTTAGGCTCATGAATCCACAACCAGAAAAAACACATGGGAAGGTGCCTATTTGAATATGAATGCATCAAGGCATGACTAGATTCAGCTGTGATTGACATATATTTCTATGCCAGTTTCATGTACAAGTGGAGATTTAATTCAATAAATTTTGAGGACTGAGCTTGGTAACATTCAAAGCTTGCATTCTGATCACAATCATTCTAAGTATTCTTGCACACAGTACATACAGTAGTAAATCACTTACTACATTGGCTTTGACAAATTGCACACAAAAACTTGATCAGCTAAATCATTTTCCTCATTTGGACATTAAAAAAAATAATTTCTCATAATTATTGTTCCTGTTTGTTTTACTTAATCTTTGTTTCCTCCTTCGCTCTCCATCTACCCCACATGTGAAACACTGACATGCAATTCATAGTCTTTTTTCCACTCCTTTATTCTTCTTCTCTTCTACTGCTTCATTCTCCTCTTCCTCTCATGTCCAACAACTGGCATGCAAATTAAAGTTTTTTCCTTCTTCCTCCTTCTTCCCATCTTTGGCATGCACTTTCCATTTTTTTATGGCTTCATGTTCTTCTTCTCCTTGTGACTAACACTGACAATGCAATTCCCCAGTCCCTTCCTTGCTACACAAAGTTCTGCTTTGAGGCAGCCGCTAATACAGGGCTGTGTTGACAGGAGAAAACAGAAAGGCTTCCATAAACGGGCCCCACTAGTGGACTCGCACGAGGAGAGGGGTGGGCAAAGATGGCCAGGCTGGCAGGCCATACAAGCTGGCAAGCAACAGCATATGACTGGCACGCGATCTTGGTTGGTTAATTCTCAGTGAATTTGCAGTGATTCATACAAAGAAGGACACACAAATCTGACAAGTAATTAAAAAACCCGTCAAAATGCAGCCAATCAGATGTAGCGTCCCGCCAGTTTGTGTTTCCCGCCAGCATGGTTGTCTTTCTCACACCCCTCTCCTCGGACGAGTCCACTAGTGTAGTCTGTTTATGGATGACTTTCTGAGAAAACAATGGGGACCATGGTAGCTCAGCTGGCACAGCATTTCAGGCACAAACCTAAAGGTCGCTGGTTCAGTCCCCACCTGTGATCCCAATGTTTTTCCTGTCTTTTCCTCTCAGAGCTGCGGCTCTGTATGCTAAACCAGAAAACCTTTCAGGGCAATGTATCATAATTCTCACCACACACTTGGAATCAAAACTACGAAGTTCTCCATTCAAGCCAAGAGTAACATACAGGTGGAGCTGCTCCATGCCCCCCACATTAGCTGGAACCCCTGGCTGCAGGGCTTTCGGGGCCTGCTCCTATAGCTCAGCTAGGGGCCTGCTCCAGTAGCTCAGCCAGGGGCCTGCTCCTGTAGCTCAGCCAGGGGCCTGCTCCAGTAGCTCAGCCAGGGGCCTGCTCCAGTAGCTCAGCCAGGGGCCTGCTGCAGTAGCTCAGCCAGGGGCCTGCTCCAGTAGCTCAGCCAGGGGCCTGCTCCAGTAGCTCAGCCAGGGGCCTGCTCCAGTAGCTCAGCCAGGGGCCTGCTCCAGTAGCTCAGCCAGGGGCCTGCTCCAGTAGCTCAGCCAGGGGCCTGCTCCAGTAGCTCAGTCAGGGGCCTGCTCCAGTAGCTCAGCCAGGGGCCTGCTCCAGTAGCTCAGTCAGGGGCCTGCTCCAGTAGCTCAGCCAGGGGCCTGCTCCAGTAGCTCAGCCAGGGGCCTGCTCCAGTAGCTCAGCCAGGGGCCTGCTCCGTGCCTCGGCAGGGCCTGCTCAGTAGCTCAGCCAGGGGCCTGCTCCAGTAGCTCAGCCAGGGGCCTGCTCCAGTAGCTCAGCCAGGGGCCTGCTCCAGTAGCTCAGCCAGGGGCCTGCTCCAGTAGCTCAGCCAGGGGCCTGCTCCAGTAGCTCAGCCAGGGGCAGCCCCAAACGGCCAAAGAGACTGCCAGGGGCACTGGGACAGAATCAGATCATTCAGATCCTACCACGAAAACAAACAGCCCTAGAAGATCTCCTTTCAAACCAGAAAACACAATTTCATTTGTCTTAGTGTACTAGCAGCATCTGTTGAGAAAGTTCTCTTTCTTCAATATTGCTTTAATCTTAAACTCACATTATTGTACGCAACCTGAGGCAGGTTTGATGCAATCCTAAAGCATCATATGCCATCGTCTGACATGACCAGGGGCTTGTTTTAATTTGTGAGGTATAATTCCTGCTCAGCAATGAGTGCTTATGGTGAGCATGGTGAGCGTTCAAAAAGCCCAAAGCTTTTCCCCTGCATGAACTTGTCTATGCAGACACTCTCTGTGAACGCTTATCTCAGAACATATTTATTACCACTTGAAATGAAGCCTGCCACTAGTCCTGAGAGATGATCACATAAGATGCTTTAGGACAGCTTCTAAGAACCCCATCTCAGTCATCTAACTTCTGTGCACCGATTGGACGTGCTCCCTCAACACAGCGTTCTGATCGAACACTTGACCGCACTCCACACACGGGAACTTCCTCTTGCCCCTGTGGATGGTGTCTATGTGCAGCTTCAGAGTGTGGGGGTAGCTGTACTTTTTGTGGCATTCCAGGCAGACGTGCTTCTTCTTTTCTCCTCGGTGCTGCACCCGGATGTGTTGCTGCATGTTGATGTTGGAGGAGAACTGCTGACCGCATTCGGCACAAGCAAAGGGCTTCAGGCCCCGATGCACCGAGTCCACGTGCTTGTCCAGGTTACTCTTGATTAAGAATTTGAGTCCACAATCTGGGCAGGCGTACTTCCGCGGCCTTCGGTGAACACTGTCTATGTGTGTCTTCAAAGAGCCGGGGTAGCCAAACGCCTTGCCGCATTCGGAGCAGATGAAGTTCTTGATGCCTTTGTGCACCGCATCACGGTGTACCTTCAGCTGACTCGGATGCCGAAATCTCATGTCGCACTCGGAGCAGATGTGCGCACAGTTTCGAATTCCTTTGTGCACAAAGTCTATGTGTAACTTGAGCGAATACGAGTAGGCAAATTTCTTGTTGCATTCAGTGCAAGCGAAGCTTATAGCTTTGTGTATGGCAGCCACATGCCTCTTCATATCACCTGTGTACTGAAATGTCTTATCACATTCAGAGCAAGGGATGGCTTTCTGTTTCTCCAAGGAACTGCTGCTAATTTTCTTATGAACCTCCTGACCAGCCAGCTTAACACTGCTGGCTGAGGATGGAGGGTTTGCAGTCAGACTCTCTGGAGGGAAAGCTCTCTTTCTACAGGGATTTTTCCTGCTGGACCGTTTCTTTTTTCCAAGGCTGGGAAAAACACTTCCATGTACAAGAGAACCAACAAGAGCAGATGTAGAGCAGGAGGAGGAGGAGGAGGAGGACAGTTCCTGTCTGTCTGATGAGACTTCTATCTTGTCCACAGTGGAGTCATCCCACACCTCCGCCCCTCTACCGTCACTCTCACTCTCACTGTCAGCAGGCTCATGTTTCACAGCGAATCTCGCCTCAGGTTCTTGGTCGCTTTCATATTCGGGGTCGACTTCTACCCAAAAGTCCTCGCCTTTCAACACCACCTGGCCTCTGTTCCTCTTAGGTTCCCCTTGCTTCCCAGGTTTGAGACTGGCGCAATCACTGGCCTGTTCTTGTTCAGCGCGGGTGCCTACGGCAGTTCTGTCACACTTGATCATGCCAGGGTCCTTGGCATTGTCTGCATTCACTGCCGTGTGAGCTTTGCATGCTTTGCAGTCTCCGTCATCAAGACGCTCTGTTTTTGCTGACTTGATACATGCACTATTGTCCACTGAGCATGAGGGGGAGACAGTCGGAAGTCCCCCACACTTTGCTTTCTCTCCTTCCACCTCCATGTTCTCTGACAGCTATACAAGATTTCTCAAATTAACGGTGCCTATTGGTACCTGGCTGGCCTGTAGTAGTTCTCTATTCTAAGACTGCCTGCAGTGGTTTCTCTCAGCACAAGGCTAAAAGTTGAATATGATTAGTAATGTTTCAAACAAATCCACATGACCTCCACATGACCTCCACACGATCTCCACATCACCTCCTCACTCTACTTGGACCATAAATTTACCAATGATGCGTGAAAAGGATAGTGGGCAAAATGAACTTTTGCAACACTCCCTATGCTAAAGCAAGCCGATGAGAGTCCCAGCTTTCACTACTTCTGATTGTCTCCGTCTTAAAGGAAACCTTGACAATTGCTGTTCCATACTTCCAAGGCATCACAGAAGAAAAAACCATATCACATCCACTTCAGTTTGTTTAGTCAAAGTTTCCCACAGCTGTCCATGGTCTGTCTCTTCCACCCTTGATGTCCTCTGGACAGCCTTCCACAGTCAGGTCAGCCTTGAGGGCAGGCAGGGCAGAGGGCAGAGGTCAAGGTCAAACTGGACTGGAGCTTGGCAAGTCCCCAGGGCAAGGGTGGCAGTCCACCCCTCTGTCTGTGTCGGCAGCCTTGGGCCGTGTCAGCTCTCTGTAACACACAACACACACATGACATGGGCTGTGTCAGCTCTCTGTAACACACAACACACACATGACATGGGCTGTGTCAGCTCTCTGTAACACACAACACACACATGACATGGGCTGTGTCAGCTCTCTGTAACACACAACACACACATGACATGGGCTGTGTCAGCTCTCTGTAACACACAACACACACATGACATGGGCTGTGTCAGCTCTCTGTAACACACAACACACACATGACATGGGCTGTGTCAGCTCTCTGTAACACACAACACACACATGACATGGGCTGTGTCAGCTCTCTGTAACACACAACACACACATGACATGGGCTGTGTCAGCTCTCTGTAACACACAACACACACATGACATGGGCTGTGTCAGCTCTCTGTAACACACAACACACACATGACATGGGCTGTGTCAGCTCTCTGTAACACACAACACACACATGACATGGGCTGTGTCAGCTCTCTGTAACACACAACACACACATGACATGGGCCGTGTCAGCTCTCTGTAACACACAACACACACATGACATGGGCTGTGTCAGCTCTCTGTAACACACAACACACACATGACATGGGCTGTGTCAGCTCTCTGTAACACACAACACACACATGACATGGGCTGTGTCAGCTCTCTGTAACACACAACACACACATGACATGGGCTGTGTCAGCTCTCTGTAACACACAACACACACATGACATGGGCTGTGTCAGCTCTCTGTAACACACAACACACACATGACATGGGCTGTGTCAGCTCTCTGTAACACACAACACACACATGACATGGGCTGTGTCCTCTCTGTAACACACAACACACACATGCAATGGACTGAGAGAGAGAGAGAGAGAGAGAGAGAGAGAGAGAGAGAGAGAGAGAGAGAGAGAGAGAGAGAGAGAGAGAGAGAGAGAGAGAGAGAGAGAGAGAGAGAGAGAGAGGGATTGATTGATTGATTCTTTATTTATCAAGGATGAAATTTTAGGCATTTCTGTCTATCTTACAAATTGTCTCTGCTCATAGAGAATAAATAGACAATCCTAGATAAATGGGGGGAAAAGAGAGAGAAAACAGAAAAAAGATAACAAAAAGTATCAAGTAGTATATCAATGTACAACAGTGGGCAGTGATATATGGACAATATAATAACAATGACATGAACAAGGTTTTAGTTGATGCCTTCGACAATTGTTTGCTCAATGAGTCTTGAGGTACAAGTAGCAGCATGTCATATGTACAGGCAACATTGTACTCAGAGAGAGAGAGAGAGAGAGAGAGAGAGAGAGAGAGAGAGAGAGAGAGAGAGAGAGAGAGAGAGAGAGAGAGAGAGAGAGAGAGAGAGGAGAGAGAGAGAGAGAGAGAGAGAGAGAGAGAGAGAGAGGAGAGAGAGATAGAGAGAGAGAGAGAGAGAGAGAGAGAGAGAGAGAGAGAGAGAGAGAGAGAGAGAGAGAGAGAGAGAGAGAGAGAGAGAGAGAGAGAGAGAGGAGTGCAGAAATCTTTGTCCATACTGACAAATGCGGATCCGAAACTCATGAGCCCCCTAATCTGTCTCTCAAAAAGAAGAAAATGATGTCTACATCGATCTATGAAAAGCAGCAAGTGCAAGTGTGCAGGAGTGGAACAGATGAACAAAGTCGTGTCTATAACTAGCCCTCAGCTAAACACATCAGAACACACGTACCACTTGTTTGCGAGATGCAAAGCCGAGAGGAGCCTTTCACTCTGACTGAATTTTAGCGTGCAGGCTTTGACAGCACCGCCATCTTCACTGTTTACAATCGAGGCACAGCTGCGCCACCTGGGGACGCAACTCGTCCTCAGGAGAGAGAGCACAGTTCGCAGTGAATGCGTAATAGAATTGACCCTTCGCATTACAGCATTGCGCCAACAATAGTTCGTTCTGATACTATTTTTTGTCTCCACTTTTTACAGAAATCATTCAGATGTCAAAACTTGTTTCCATTTCAACACAAACATTTTATTTTATCGAATAAACGCTTGTTTATTGCCTTAACAAGAATAAGTTAAGGGTTTTGTGCGAAATAGTCTTAGAACTATTTTAAGTTTTAACGGCGTATGTCAGGGAGCAGATTGGCTATCCCACAAGCCTCTCGTGTGACCTCCATTTGCATTATTCGAACGAAAACCTTCCATCACGTGATGTCAACGGACCACCCTGAATAACGAGCGGACACGAGCGGACACGAGCGGGCACGAGCGGACACGAGCGCGACACGAGCCGACACGAGCGGACAGCTTAAAATCAACTTTTATCATATCTTTTGTGTTTTTTTCCATTCTGATTATACTCTAATTATAAATTTACTTACTTATTAAAAAAAAAGAAATAGCTAGAATCTGCGAGAAGTACCATCATGCCATTTCATATAGCTGACATCACTTCCCCCCAATTCAAAAAGTTATTTCGACCTGGCTGGATGTGCGTGTAATTCGTCGTCGGGCAAGAACTGCACCACTTTCACGTTTGATGGTATTTTGGGACCAGCCCCAATTTTTTTCCGTTTGAATGACGTACAGCATGCCTCCCCGAATTTTCTTTCCTTGTACATGTGGAATTTTTCATTGACATGTGTTTGCGGCGTAGTTTCCGAATTGTAATTTCGGAACTGCCCACCTTTCACGTTTCATTGTACTTGGGAACAACCCCCAAATTTTCTCGTCTGCTTGACGTACATCGTGCCGCCCGAATTTTCTTTCCTTGTACATTTGGGATTTTCATGGACAGGTGTTTGCGGCGTTTTTTCCGAATCGTAACTTCGAGTCCTTATTGGATATGTTCAATTGGCGGTGTCACATACCTACACTTGACGACCACCAACCTTTCCTCTTCGATTACCATCCTGTACATCAATTTACATGTCCCACCTATGTTGCTTTCCATGTACTGAATGGTTACTCGTTTGATCGAGTCCCTAGTGACTTTGGGAAGGGTAGGAGCCATGCTTTTCCCATTAGGGTTTTTACCGCAGGTCCTCCCTTCCTCCTGGCGCTTGTATCACCCAAATGGAGCGGAACTCGCTCGCTTCCCTCCTTGCCAGATTAAAAGGAGTCACAGCTGCAGTTTTCAGTTACCAGAACTGAGGCTCGGCTGTGGCCATTCGCAAATGCATACCCGCTTTCATTGTGGTTTCTTCTCTGCATGCCCCCTGGATATCAAATTACGGCGGCTAACATAAAGTATACAATAAGATGAAGCGTTTAAAGCATTGAGCATTTAAATACAACATATGTCAGCAAAACCCATATGAAATTGTAAGGAAATGAATAAAGGTGA
Source organism: Theodoxus fluviatilis (assembly GCA_034096865.1). Classification (NCBI taxonomy): domain Eukaryota; kingdom Metazoa; phylum Mollusca; class Gastropoda; order Cycloneritida; family Neritidae; genus Theodoxus; species Theodoxus fluviatilis. Next base: position 92,207 of record JAWQFJ010000594.1, read on the forward strand.
AATAAAAAACTATCACTATCTACAACATGCAAAATATCAAGACAGAGGAATGAGCAACTCTGCGTCAGCAATGAGTCTTCATCAGAGTGCTCCAGGTTGGGGAGACAAGGTACATGAAACCTCCGACCGACGAAGCGGTGGGGAACGAGGGCGTTGGCTCTTCACTCTCGATGTCCCCTCCTTCCAAAGCGCTCCCGTCCGAATCGTCACAATGCCAGACAGGTTTTATTTACACTGCCTAGTCAAAGGAACCATTCGCCTGGGACCGGTTTCTGTGGAAAATTAGAGCATAAGCAACCAGATTTTGTTGCAAAATAAATCAGGCCATACAATCGCAAAGCCAGGCAGGTTAATGTTACACTGCCTAGTCACTGCAACCAAACGCCTGCAAAACACTAACCTGCAAACACACTCATACAGCATCTGTATTGAAAATCAAAGTATTAACAAGTCAGTTACAAGAGGTATTGTCAAGCATTACATAATAAATAGCTATTCTTCTTATTATTATATACAAAGCCTAAAAATACTAATAATATGGCATATACATAAACTTACACACCAATTCTATATAAAACGCTCGACGCGCTATACGGAAGCAAAAAATAACAATGTACGCAAAAAACAACCATGTCAAGTCATCAAGCAAGCTAAAGTAAAGTACACAAAAAGCATATCAAGCAAACAACATACATGGTAACGTACAAGAAAAAATGACGTTTATTTGAAGGATTAAAATATTTGTGAAGAAAAGTGCTCCCAAATTTCCAAAACAGTTTTCTCACTTTAACATGGTAACTTCACTTAGTCTTGTCCGACCTGCATACCACAAAACCAAGTTGGCCAATGGTATGATGTTGACTTTAATCAATGGAAGCAGCTGTCAACAAAAGTGAAACAAGAAAAAGATACCACCAGAAGGAAGAAAAGTCAATAATAACATGGGATGCGTTTCTAATACAAAATTCTTCTTGCAACATGTAGTGATTCTGAGCCTACCATTTTGAAGACTACTTAATTTGTAGACCCTGCAAAGATGGTAAGAGTTCTAGAAGCATAGGATTTTCTCAAAAGGCTACTTTAATCTTAGTCTACAGGGATCGTTCTTGGCAGGGCAGATCATTGGTCATTTCACCGATTTACAGAAAAAGTAATAATAGGTCATTTGTAGAATCAATAAGTCGTTGCCTATATCATAACTCTTAATTGCTCCAATCGAAAATTAACATTGGCTTTATAGAAACCGCTCCTTAATAAAATCAATAAGTCGTTTGACCAGCTGGTTGCTAAGTCATTGGGTCATTTCCAAAACGTATTTGTCAATGACCGACGCCAAGACTGATCCCCTGGTCTAAATAAGACAAGGCCATGCTCACCACTCAACAACTGTCTCACCGTCAGTCCACCCTGCACAAAAAACTTCACATTTACATTGGGAACAGTGAACCCCTTTTCACAAGAGTCCATCCACTCACGCATTCTTCTACCATGGGAATGGCCCAGCAGTGCCACAGTGACTGGCACAGTCAGTGGCAGTCAGTGAGTGTTGTCGCAGTCACAGTCACAGTGTCTACTATCAATCAAAACAACACAAATACAGTCTAAACACTTTCACTCACAACAAAATACAAGACTAATGAAATACTGAAAATAAATAAAATAAAAAGCACAGCAAATCCCCTTAAAAACCAATCACTCATAAATGTGCATTATACGATTGCGAGAAAAAGAATGGATACTGTTGACATTGACCCAGAACTTTACATTAATCGCGTATATACCGACATTCTGAATTTCACAAGATGTGGGAGATATGCCAATGACGTTTTTCATGTTCTGGAAGGCAGCTCCCAGTCTTGCATCTAACCATTATACAACACAATTCCTACAACGCAACAGCATCAGCATCAGCTATGGAACAAAGCATTACAGGAACACAAAGTAATATATTCCTCTTGCGAGAGAGAGAGAGAGAGAGAGAGAGAGAGAGAGAGAGAGAGAATAGGAAAAGAAAAAAGTCAGAGAAAAAAAGAAAGAAAGAACGAGGCGTAAAACAGAGAGAAAAAGAAAAGAAGAAAGAAATATTAGAAGGAGGAGAAAGAGGAAAGAAAAAAAGAGAGACAGAAGAGGAAGAGGAGGAGAAGGAGGAGGATAAAGAGGAGGATGAAAAAGAAGATGAGAAAAAAGACGAGGAGGAGCAAGAGGAGGAGGAGAAGGAGGGTGGAGGAAGAGGAAAGAGGAGGAGAAGGAGGGAGGAGAATGAAAGAGGGAAGAGGAGAGCGAGGAAGAAGAGGATGGAAGAGATGGAGGAGGGGGAGGGGGGAGGAGGAGGAGGGAGGCAGAGATAGAAGGAGGAGGAGGAAGAGGAGGGGGAGAGGAGGGGGGAGGAGGGGGGAGGAGGGGGGGAGGAGGAGGGGGAGAGGAGGAGGAGGAGGGGGGAGAGGAGGAGATGGGGTGAGGAGGAGAAGGGGGGAGAGGAGGGGGAGGAGAGGGGGAGGAGGAGGGGGGGGGGGGAGGACGAGGCGGACGAGGTGGACGAGGAAGACGAGGACGAGGACGAAATGGTCGAAGTCGGAAACATTCGGAACGTCGTTTAGCTTAAGATTACACCAATGACGCGGACCGTTAAGGTGCATGGAGTACAGTACAGCCGAGCAAGACGTTTGTCACAAAACGCAGATACATTAACGCGGTCGGATCTTAGCATAACTCCCCGGGCGTACGAACTCAGGCGGAGTAGCGACAAAGATCCTATATATACAGTGTATATTAGGGTCTGCAACGAAGCTGGAAATCAGGAGTTATTGCCGCTGATGCTCTTTCGCGCGGGGAAACCAAAAAGTGGTCTCTGGTCAGTACAGAATGGCTTCAGAACGCAGTGAGAGAGTACCAAGAGGTGTTCATTTTTGTTGTGTTTGCCAGTGCTACCGTGGCAAAGTGATCGTTTATTGTCGCAGTATGCAGGCATGAAGTGACGAAGCTAGGTTCGAGCTTGCAAGCAGATGTAACTAAATAATGGCATGGATCGGTGTAGTGTAGTGCTGTTGAATACTAGGTCTCTCTCGTTCTCAGCATTTCTGCTGCAGGAATGCAGTGCATGATTATTGAACAGAGCTCGCGCAAACTGCATTGAGTGATTGACTCGTTAAAAATATCATTAAATGCACTCGCATATTCATTGTTGTTGTTGCTGTCCTCCTCATGTTTCCGTGTTCGTCTTTGTTTATCCTTTTTGTTGATGTTACGAATAGACCCATCGTGTCTCCTTACGCGAAACGTGAAAAAATTTAAACTATAGGTATCAAGGCTTGACTCGCTCTTAGTCTCATTTGCTCCAGTTATGTTCTTGTTATTGGTCTTAACTAGCCGTCATAGGCTAATAAGCAGTAAAGCTCCATTCGTTCGTTCATTCATTCATTCGTTCCGTCGGTCATTATGTATATTAATGCATTCGTTTGTTCGTTCATCCCCATTGTCTGCATGTACAGGTTGATGCGTCTGATATCACTCATTAAGACAGTTCTTAACCGGGCATATCTTTGACTAGGCGAACACTTAGCTCAGAAACTTATCCTGAGAGTAGGTAAAGCATATATGCGAACAGTTTTCTGTCCGAACTACACAGTTACACGAGAAGCTGTCTAGTAGTGAGTACTCTGTAGCCTAACTTTTAACTTGATTCGATTTCGACGCACAACTCAATATGAATAATGTAGCAATATTCATTAACTATTGATGTACTCTACTTTGTGCTTTGAGACATTATTACCGTTATTTAAGTACGGTGCCTATGTTTGTGTATCAGTAATCCTGAAAATGAGCGTTTTGTGTTCGAGCTGAGGACAATATGGCGGTTGGTGCGCCCTGCCAGAGCAAGCCATGGGAATACTATGTTTCAAAGGAAAGTGTTAGTCCGGTTAAAAACGGCCTGTTTAGCGCATATTCCCTTGTACATGCTTGTGTTGTAGTGGCCACACACAGGTTCAACCGTGGGTCCGTTATGCAAGGGGGGAGGGACAGGCTGCACAAGCTCGGGAGGGGAGTTCACGACTACTCTTATTCTCAAAACAAAATAGTTGTACAGGTCTGCATCCCGAAAATCTGCAGGAAAATCCACTGCCGAACACCATCCTGTCTTGAGACTGACTGGATCAGTAAGTTTTTGGCCGGATGGTGTTGTTAGTTTTGGAAACTTTGGGGCCAAAGCGTCGGCACAGTCTATGTCGGATTCCCCGCCGATTGCTTTGTTTACCTTCAAAGCAATACAGCCCTTGACCCTTTGAATTAGGTCTGCTTTCGTACCCGACAATGGCTGTTGCATTTCCCGTATGAACTGCTTTAATTCCGGCATACTCCATCGTTCGAAATTTGCAGTGTCCATTACCGCCATAGTTACAATAATGCAGTGTACTGACCAAGCAGGCGCGATAACTCTTGCGCTTAGCTTGTCAGGGGAAGCAACAACCCCCGTTGCAGACCCTAATAGGGTCTTTGGTTGCGGGTGCGAGTTGCAGACGAAACTATCACAGTCACGTGACACGGACCGGCCAATCAGAAGCGGCGACGCCGGGAGTGCTTAGCTGTGTTTAGCCGCATGGATAAATTGCATGAAATCGTAAATAAGTAAGTAAATTTATAATTAGAGTATAATCAGAATGGAAAAAAACCCCAAAAGATATGATAAAGTTGATTTTAAGCTGTCCGCTCGTGTCCTCTCGTGTCCGCTCGTGTCGGCTCGTGTCCGCTCGTGTCCGCTCGTGTCGGCTCGTGTCCGCTCGTTATTCAGGGAGGGCGATGTCAACTGGGCTAGAGACACTTTCGCCAGTAGGCGAAGTCTCTAGTGGACTAGAATAAGCTACAGTATATGTGAATTGATGTATACAAATAAGCCAAGACCAGTTATCTCCCTCCCTTCGGCTCCTCTTGTTCCCCCCAAACCCCCCCCACCTCCCACCCCCCCACCCCTGTGGTCAGTCGAATAAAGCCGGTACCCTAAACGGACGCCTCGCCATCTCTCCTTGATTCTGCATCACCACAGACACGAACGGCACGAAACATGGTGGCAGCTGATGAACCTCGCTTCCTGCCCACGGCTTCACTACAGAAGGCACAGTCTTAAAACTGATTTGCATAATTTATACAGTAAATGGAGGTAAAACTTGACATAATAAGCGGAAAAAGCATGTTCCAACAGAAATGTCATGCAAAACATTGCCTTAATCCTTATTTCCATTTCAATAAACCCAGATTTCTCCATCCTTATTTGCATAATTTTCAAGGGCTGTGATTGGTCAACATTTGAAACTAATGTAACTTGTCTTAGAGTTAGAGTAGACCAATTTTGTACACAAAGTTTTCTACAGACTAGATTTAACTACTCTTGTTCCCCCTCTGATGTTGAACAGCAAGATGAATATTAGTCATCTTTCTTCTCCATGATTATTTAGTTCCTCTTCAGAAATCCTTGGCAGAATTACCAATCACAGTCAACTGCTCCACATCCTGAAACACAAGAAAAATATATTCCTCCCTGCAGCTAAACAAACTGACAAAAAACACGTGATAGTATCATATAACACGTGGTGTCAACTCGACCACGCTATGGAGCTGTTCGATCGGTGCGCGTAACCAGAAGAAAACATGAAGTATAAACACAATTTTTGTTATCAAGAACTAAAATGCACACCATTTAAATGGCAATTGTCTGGAGAATCTATCGATATGCGTAATGTGATGGTCGAAAGAAGAGAAGCAAGCTAATAAAAAAAAAGTTTAAGCTTCTCAGACTTGTCTTAATTTGTGTCGATTCCATTCACATTTCCCACACAAAATTAAAAAGCAATCTTTCCCATAAACCGTTTTCAAGTTCTTTTATCATCCGAGGAGAAATGGCCTTGTAAGCGCGATTTGAAAATAGGCACCCTCCCGCCAAGAAAGTCTGTGAATGGTGCCACTGATCACTGGCCAGTGAAATGCCATTTGTTGTCATCAACGACCCATTTCTCAACAAATACAGAACACACAAACCAAAAACTACTCACACAATACCTCAACACATTAAAAAAAAACTTTCATTCTGACAATGATATCACCAATCACCCGATATCCATCATGAAAGAGAAAGAGTGGTGTCCGAGCGTAGAAATTAAAATTTGCCCTGCTGCGGCAGTCCTCCGTGGGTTGGGGGTCAGAATGGACCCCCTGTGGGTTGGGGGTCAGAATGGACCTCCTGTGGGTTGGGGGTCAGAATGGACCCCCTGTGGGTTGGGGTGTTTACTCTAGACTATTCTAGTGATTTTCATGCTTGATGGTCTTACATAGCCTACAAAGGCTGATAGGCCATAAAACACCATCCATCTATCCATCTCTGTGGGTTGGGGCAAAGGTCTTTGGTTGGGGGTAAGAATTGACCCACCGCGTCTCCCTACGCGATTCATAAGAGGCGAATAACTAGGGTCACCATGACTTCCTTTACGTTTACTCTAAACGGCTCAAGTGGATTTCGTGTTTAATGGCCTTACATAGCCTACAAAGGCAGACTCGGTGGCCGAGCTACCCCTATGTTGTATACGTTTGTTTGAATGATTCTACGTTCCTCATACACGCTGTAGGCCCTTGATAGCTGTATGCCAAGTATGAATGGTTGCTATTGATGTTTGGTGTCCATGATTAATGGTATATTCAGAACACGGCTGACTATGCTTAAGTAAAGTTCTGCTTATATGTGACTGAATGAGAAAATAGGCTTGAATACGAAAAACAGTTTTTGAGAAAACGCCGTGTAAAGTAATGAGTGCACTATATCAGGTATAATTTTCCTGATATTTGCGTGCATCATTGTAAACAATTACAGAATCTCTCTATGAACATGCCGTGTTTGTTTTTTCAACTGCAACATGCAAGAAGAAATGAATAACAGTGTAGTTGAAATATCTCTTTTTGTCATTTTTTGTACTTGAGCCTTGTTGTATCATGCAAGTACTGGTAATTGATAACATAGAACCACATGATTTTATCTTTCCTAATTGCAATTAGGGAGTGATTGACAATTGTTGTATCATGCAAGTACAGGTACTTGATAACATAGAACCACATGATTTTATCTTTCCTAATTGCAATGAATGAGTGATTCACTGATTGACAAAAGGCTGAAATTTCTACTGCATTAATATAAATGACTCTTACTCTGTGGTGTGGAGTTGTTTTTTTCCAATCTACTTTGATATAATGTATAAGAATGTATATCAAAATCAATGCTGTTTGAATTTCCTTTGTGATATCTTTTTTATTGTACGAGGGCGGGGAATTAGGTATAGCTGCCCGTTTTACTTTCAACTCTTGCTGTAAACAAAGCTGCCCTAAATAAATGTACTGTTAACACTCGTGACAAATGGTTTTTCCATTTTGTACATATCCTCCACGTACAAGTAAGTACTCTTCCTTTTATCAAAGGAACAAAATTACAGAGATACACATGAATTAAAATGGATAAATTTATAAATTAGAGAGCTATACCGGGGCAACGGTCTTGGTAGTCCAAGCCAAGCCTCACAGCCCATCACACACTCATAATCCCCCCCACCACTGCTCACAAAACTTGGGCTTAGATCCCAACAGAGCATCATCAACCAACATTCGTTCCTCCCGACAGCCATCCGTCTCTTCAACGAGTCCCGGTGAATGGGTAGTATGCATGAAGATTGTTGTGAGACTTGACGTGACTTGTGGGACCAGGAGTGACGCGAACTGTGACTGAAGAGTGGGTGATGTGAACTGTGACTGTGAGGATGAGTGATGAGAGCTGTGACTATGTGACCAGGATTGATGTGACATATGACGGAGAGATTGGAGTAAAGTGAACTGGGACTATGAGGACTTGTAGTGCTGTGAACTGTGACAGAAAGGACTATGAATGGTGTGAACTATGTCTGTGATAACACGGATTAACATGTGAGAGAGAGTGTGTGTGTGTGTGTGGGGGGGGGGGGGGGGGGGGGAGTGCATGCGTTATGCGTTGATGATCGTGTATGTGTGCTGTGTGAGTGTGGTTGTTGATGTGCATGCCTGTCTCTTGTTGGTCTTTCCTGTGATTGTGTTGTGATGCAGGATGAAGAACATGATGGGGGGGGGGGGGGCTTGTACATGTGTTATGGTTGAAGATCGGGTATGTGTGATTGTGTGACTATGATTGTTTGATGTGCATGCTTGTGTCTTTTGTTCCTTCTGTGATTACTTGTTGCGGTGTAAAATGTTTCTCTATTAAATTGATTTGCCTATGATGTAGCGCTAAATGTGTCCTATCTTATTGTGTCTTTCTGTTTTGACTCCATAACTTGAGCGATGTGATTGAGTTAATTAATGTTGAACTTCTTGTGCGTTTCTGTTTTTGTATGTATGTATTATATTTTTGCCACCGAAAAAATGAATTTCCTTGTACAATGAGGACAATAAAGTATCTTGTATCTTGTAGTATCTTGTAACAGGCGGTATGACCAGGTGTGGCCCACCCCTCGAGAGTGTGATAAAGTTAAAAAGGGCCGAAACACTTGTTGATGTGGATTCTTCCTCTGAAGACCGTCCTGTTGGTATCGCTCTTTCCAGGAGATTCTTACTTCCTAGGAGGTGATCGAGTGGGAATGGGTGGGGGAACTATTTTATATGTTAGATTTTTTAAAAACTGTCACTTAATTAGCTCAAAGCAACTAGGTGTTTCTAATGATACTGGTAGTGGTGAGGAAATGATCAATAGACATTGTTACTTTTCACACATGTAGGCCTAGGTACACTCATGTTGGCATGAACACATATGCTAACACACACACATACACACCTGCATGCATGCACACCCACACATACACTCACTCAAACTCATACACTCACACACACACACTGACATCCACACATACACTGACAAACACACACACACTGGCACACCCACACATACACCCACCCACACACATATGCCCACCCACACACATACATACACATACACACTGACCCACCCACAAACACATGCACTTGCACTCCCACATATACACCCACCCACACACATACACACACACACTTACACCCACCCACACATATACATGCACACAAACACATGCACACACACATTCACCCACACACATACACCCACCCACCCCAACACACACGCCTCATTCTGCTTGTATAAGTCTATTTGTATGGGGCATTTTCCTCTTGATGAAAGTCGGTGTTTCCACCACTGCCATGTATTAGCAATGCTGAGGGTATGACTGTCACTCTCTGTCAGCCTCCCTTCACCTAGATGTTAAATGGGCTCCTGTCAAAAGACCTGAGCTTCGTTTCCCAGGGGGCAGAAATTCGCATCGATAGGTATCAAAAGGGTTAAGAAATTATTGTTCACCGCGAGCGCTCCCGAAGCCCATAGCCTTTCATCTACTTGAACCTGTCCACGTGAACGCTCACTGTGAACGCCCATCTCTGGACATCTTAGATAGCTATCGATAAGGATTGTTACCTGCTAAGGAACACGCAAGCTTCTGAGCAGCGTGGCAACCATCCAGATTGAATCCCGATATCAACACAGCAAGATGAGAATGTCCAAACAATGGTATTGGCACTAATATAATTTTATACAGTGACCCATTACCCACATCTGAGGCTCAAAACCCTTTACACTTTAATTCCTTATCATTAGGCCAGTTGATCAGTTCTTTACTGTGAGCACACATTTCCCCATTTACTCATGTACACATGCACACACTCACAACTCACTCATGATAATAAGTACACACACACACACACACACACTAATACATGCATGCATGCACACACACACACACACACACACACACACACACACATCAGGCTCATCCTAGTGAGAACAGAGCATGTTGTACCAAAGCAAGACAGTTTATTGCCACATAGCTGCACTGCACAGCAGTCAACAAAATGTTTGTATTGGACAGGACCTACTATCTAGATGCCATGTGAACAAACATGGACTTTCCTCCTGCTTACATAAGCACAGGAAGCATAAAATATACACATCATCATATAGTAAGGGTGATGAAGATGATGATGATGATGATGATGATGATGATGATGATGATGATGATGATGATGATGATGATGATGAAAAAGATGTGACTACTATAAAATTAATCACTCGGTACCTCGCAACATTTTCAGAAAGCAAACACTGGTACAACAAGATACAAGATACTTTATTGTCCTCATTGTTTACAAGGAAATTTGTTTTGTTGGTGGCAAAAACATAATACATACATACAAAAACATAAACAGACAAGAAGTTCAACATTAACTCAATCACAGTGCTCAGAGGGGCAGACTAGCTGTCACTTGTACATCTATGCACATATATCTACCTAATCTACATCATTACCCCCACCCCCACCCACCAAACCTACATTAAAAAAATGGTTAATGTGTGATTTTAACTCTAAATGTAAATTATCATGAACTTGTTTAACTTTGTGACTGACCAATTGAAAAACAGGCAAAGCACTAAGCCTCTGAAGTAACATTGCTGTGACTCATTTCCCATGTTGCATTAGAACAGGTCAGGTTATTCACAGATGGAGCAGGAAATCCCATTTGCTTCAAAATCCAAGGAATTTTGTGGGGGCTGGTATTTATATGCACGACAGCAAAAAGCTTCAACGGATCTTTTAACGTGCACATCTTTGTGTGTGTCTGTAAGTGTGCGTGTGTGCATGCATGCATTCATGTGTGTGTATACTATTTTTCAGTGCTGGATAGATCTGTGAATTTATGCTCAACTCAAAACCACCAAATGGTAACAAACAACTGATTTTATGATGGAGGGTCCCTGGACAGCAAAATGATGACACATCCAAAAACCTGCAAGGATGAACCCAAGTGACTCAGTGGTGACACATCCAAAAACCTGCAGGGATGAACCCAAGTGACTCAGTGGTGACGCCAAAGGAGATAGGATTCATGATTTCCAAACATGCTTTCCACCATTGTACAGCCACACATTCTGTGAACCCGAGTCAGTAGTGACTCTGGCGCAGTTCACAATGAATGAGTAATAGACTTGACCCTGCATTATAGCATTGTGCCAAAATGAGCTCGTTCTGGAAACATGTTTTTCTCTCCACATTTTACAGAAATCATTCAGATGTCAAAATTTGTTTTTTGTCGAATAAACACTTGTTTATTGCCTCAACAAGTGTAATTAATGAGTTTTGTGCGGAATAGTCTCAGAGCTACTTTAACGGCGTATGTCAGGGAGCAGTGTGCTATCCCACAAACCTCTTGTGTGACCTCCTCATGAATATTCCGGACAGATTAGTTCCATCATGTGATAAGAACTGTGCTAGAGACTTTTGCCGGTAGGCGAAGTCTCTAGTGGACTAGAATGGGAGCCACACTGGCAGCTTACACAAAGCAAAACCCCTAGTGGGTTGGGGGTGAGAATAGGCCCACCAGGTCACTCTACGGGAATTTAAAAGAGGAATATACCTAGGGAAATTGAGAGCTTGACTTGCTCATATTCTAACCACCACTAGTGAATTCTGTGATCAATAGACTTACATCAATAGCCTACAAAGGCTGATGGGCCTTGAAGGTCTATTTCTTTCATTCATTCATTCACCAAGCAAAAGGAAGTGTTGTTTGGAAATCAGGGGATAGGCAAGGTCATACCCATGCTATGGGTAACATACTGCAGAAGTCTTTTCTTTGTTCTTATATGCTTATGCCATTTGTGTATATCTAAACACATGCACAGAAGTGTCACCTACTTCTAAATATGTGGGTAATGACTGATTACACACAATTTCTTATCATGGTCAATAGAGTTTCAGTCTACTGGTATGAATGAGGGGCATTAAAACAGCCTTAGGTATGCATTATCATCACCCACGCACACACACACACACACACACATACACATATTCACATTCACAAACTCTCTCATTCATTCGCACACAAAATGCTTCCCCCTAACCACTCCCACCTGTATGTGTGTGTGTGTGTGTGTGTGTGTCTAGGTGTGTGTGTGTGTCTAGGTGTGTGTGTGTGTATAGGTGTGTGTGTGTGTATAGGTGTGTGTGTGTGTATAGGTGTGTGTGTGTTTGTGTAGGTGTGTATGTGTTTGTGTAGGTGTGTGTGTGCATAGGTGTGCTAGTGTGTGTGTGTGTGTATGTGTGTGTAGGTATATGTGTGTGTATGTGTGTGTGTGTGTGAATAGGTGTGTGTGTGTGTGTGTGTGTGTGTGTGTGTGTGTGTATGTGTTTATCCTTCTGCTAAATCTTGCACACAGAGAAAGACAAAATTATGAAAAAGTCTAAATGTACTTAAATTCTGAGTTAACTTCCTATACACATTTAGGCTCATGAATCCAACACCAGAAAAAACACATGGGAAGGTGCCTACTTGAATATGAATGCATCAAGGCATGACTAGATTCACCTGTGATTGACATATGTTTCTATGCCAGTTTCATGTACAAGTGGAGATTTAATTCAATAAATTTTTAGGACTGAGCTTGGTAACATTTAAAGCTTGCATTCTGATCACAATCATTCTAAGTATTCTTGCACACAGTACATACAGTAGTAAATCACTTACTACATTGGCTTTGACAAATTGCACACAAAAACTTGATCAGCTAAATCATTTTCCTCATTTGGACATTAAAAAAAAAATTCTCATAATTATTGTTCCTGTTTGTTTTACTTAATCTTTGTTTCCTCCTTCGCTCTCCATCTACCCCACATGTGAAACACTGACATGCAATTCATAGTCTTTTTTCCACTCCTTTATTCTTCTTCTCTTCTACTTCTTCATTCTCCTCTTCCTCTCATGTCCAACAACTGGCATGCAAATTAAAGTTTTTTCCTTCTTCCTCCATCTTCCCATCTTTGGCATGCACTTTCCATTTTTTTATGGCTTTATGTTCTTCTTCCCCTTGTGACTAACACTGACAATGCAATTCCCCAGTCCCTTCCTTGCTACACAAAGTTCTGCTGTTGACAGGAGAAAACAGAAAGGCTTCCATAAACATGCCCCACTAGTGGACTCGCACGAGGAGAGGGGTGGGCAAAGATGGCCAGGCAGGCAGGCCATACAAGCTGGCAAGCAACAGCATATGACTGGCACTCGATCTTGGTTGGTTAATTCTCAGTGAATTTGCAGTGATTCATACAAAGAATGACACACAAATCTGACAAGTAATTAAAAAACCCGTCAAAATGCAGCCAATCAGATGTAGCGTCCCGCCAGTTTGTGTTTCCCGCCAGCATGGTTGTCTTTCTCACACCCCTCTCCTCGGACGAGTCCACTAGTGTAGTCTGTTTATGGATGACTTTCTGAGAAAACAATGGGGACCATGGTAGCTCAGCTGGCACAGCATTTCAGGCACAAACCTAAAGGTCGCTGGTTCAGTCCCCACCTGTGATCCCAATTTTTTTCCTGTCTTTTCCTCACAGAGCTTCGGCTCTGTATGCTAAACCAGAAAACCTTTCAGGGCAATGTATCATAATTCTCACCACACACTTGGAATCAAAACTACGAAGTTCTCCATTCAAGCCAAGAGTAACATACAGGTGGAGCTGCTCCATGCCCCCCACATTAGCTGGAACCCCTGGCTGCAGGGCTTTCGGGGCCTGCTCCTGTAGCTCAGCCAGGGGCCTGCTCCAGTAGCTCAGCCAGGGGCCTGCTCCTGTAGCTCAGCCAGGGGCCTGCTCCAGTAGCTCAGCCAGGGGCCTGCTCCAGTAGCTCAGCCAGGGGCCTGCTCCAGTAGCTCAGCCAGGGGCCTGCTCCAGTAGCTCAGCCAGGGGCCTGCTGCAGTAGCTCAGCCAGGGGCCTGCTCCAGTAGCTCAGCCAGGGGCCTGCTCCAGTAGCTCAGCCAGGGGCCTGCTCCAGTAGCTCAGCCAGGGGCCTGCTCCAGTAGCTCAGCCAGGGGCCTGCTCCAGTAGCTCTGCCAGGGGCCTGCTCCAGTAGCTCAGTCAGGGGCCTGCTCCAGTAGCTCAGGCAGGGGCCTGCTCCAGTAGCTCAGTCAGGGGCCTGCTCCAGTAGCTCAGCCAGGGGCCTGCTGCAGTAGCTCAGCCAGGGGCCTGCTCCAGTAGCTCAGGCAGGGGCCTGCTCCTGTAGCTCAGTCAGGGGCCTGCTCCAGTAGCTCAGCCAGGGGCCTGCTGCAGTAGCTCAGCCAGGGGCCTGCTCCAGTAGCTCAGCCAGGGGCCTGCTCCAGTAGCTCAGCCAGGGGCCTGCTCCAGTAGCTCAGCCAGGGGCAGCCCCAAACGGCCAAAGAGACTGCCAGGGGCACTGGGACAGAATCAGATCATTCAGATCCTACCACGAAAACAAACAGCCCTAGAAGATCTCCTTTCAAACCAGAAAACACAATTTCATTTGTCTTAGTGTACTAGCAGCATCTGTTGAGAAAGTTCTCTTTCTTCAATATTGTTTTAATTGTAAACTCACATTATTGTACGCAACCTGAGGCAGGTTTGATGCAATCCTAAAGCATCATATGCCATCGTCTGACATGACCAGGGGCTTGTTTTAATTTGTGAGGTATAATTCCTGCTCAGCAATGAGTGCTTATGGTGAGCATGGTGAGCGTTCAAAAAGCCCAAAGCTTTTCCCCTGCATGAACTTGTCTATGCAGACACTCACTGTGAACGCTTATCTCAGAACATATTTATTACCACTTGAAATGAAGCCTGCCACTAGTCCTGAGAGATGATCACATAAGATGCTTTAGGACAGCGTCTAAGAACTCTCAGTCATCTAACTTCTGTGCACCGATTGGACGTGCTCCCTCAACACAGCGTTCCGAGCAAACACTTGACCGCACTCCACACACGGGAACTTCCTGTTGCCCCTGTGGATGGTGTCTATGTGCAGCTTCAGATTTTGGGGGTAGCTGTACTTTTTGTGGCATTCCAGGCAGACGTGCTTCTTCTTTTCTCCTCGGTGCTGCACCCGGATGTGTTGCTGCATGTTGATCTTGGAGGAGAACTCCTGACCGCATTCGGCACAAGCAAAACGCTTCAGGCGCAGATGCACTGAGTCCACGTGATTGTCCAGGTTACTCTTGATTGAGTATTTGTGTCCACAATCTGGGCAGGCGTACTTCTGAGGCCCTCGGTGAACACTGTCTATGTGTGTCTTCAAAGAGCCGGGATAGCCAAACGCCTTGCCGCATTCGGAGCAGATGAAGTTCTTGAGGCCTTTGTGCACCGCATCACGGTGTATCTTCAGCTGACTCACGTGCCGAAATCTCATGTCGCACTCGGAGCAGATGTGCACACAGTTTCCAATTCCTTTGTGCACAAAGTCTATGTGTAACTGGAGCGAATACGAGTAGCCAAATTTCTTGTTGCATTCAGTGCAAGCGAAGCTTTTAACTTTGTGTATGGCAACGACATGCTTCTTCATATCACCTGTGTACTGAAATGTCTTATCACATTCAGAGCAAGGGATGGCTTTCTGTTTCTTCAAGGAACTGCTGCTTCTTTTCTTATGAACCTCCTGACCAGCCAGCTTAACACTGCTGGCTGAGGATGGAGGGTTTGCAGTCAGACTCTCTGGAGGGAAAGCTCTCTTTCTACAGGGAATTTTCCTGCTGGACCGTTTCTTTTTTTCAAGGCTGGGGGAAACACTTCCATGTACAAGAGAACCAACAAGAGCAGATGTAGAACAGGAGGAGGAGGAGGAGGAGGACAGTTCCTGTCTGTCTGATGAGACTTCTGTCTTGTCCACAGTGGAGTCATCCCACACCTCCATCTCTCTACCCTCACTCCCACTCTCACTGTCAGGCTCATGTTTCACAGCGGATCTCGCCTCAGGTTCTTGGTCGCTTTCATATTCGGGGTCGACTTCTACCCAGAAGTCCTCGCCTTTCAACACCACCTGGCCTCTGTTCCTCTTAGGTTCCCCTTGCTTCCCAGGTTTGAGACTGTCGCAATCACTGACCTGTTCTTGTTCAGCGCGGGTGCCTGCGGCAGTTCTGTCACACTTGATCATGCAAGGGTCCTTGGCATTGTCTGCATTCGCTGCCGTGTGAGCTTTGCATGCTTTGCAGTCTCCGTCATCAAGACGCTCTGTTTTTGCTGACTTGATACATGCACTATTGTCCACTGAGCATGAGGGGGAGACAGTCGGAAGTCCCCCACACTTTGCTTTCTCTCCTTCCACCTCCATGTTCTCTGACAGCTATACAAGATTTCTCAAATTAACGGTGCCTATTGGTACCTAGCTGGCCTGTAGCCCTTCTCTATTCTAAGACTGCCTGCAGTGGTTTCTCTCAGCACAAGGCTAAAAGTTGAATATGATTAGTAATGTTTCAAACAAATCCACATGATCTCCACATCATCTCCTCACTCTACTTGGACCATAAATTTACCAATGCTGCGTGAAAAGGATAGTGGGCAAAATGAACTTTTGCAACACTCCCTATGCTAAAGCAAGCCGATGAGAGTCCCAGCTTTCACTACTTCTGATTGTCTCCGTCTTAAAGGAAACCTTGACAATTGCTGTTCCATACTTCCAAGGCATCACAGAAGAAAAAACCATATCACATCCACTTCAGTTTGTTTAGTCAAAGTTTCCCACAGCTGTCCATGGTCTGTCTCTTCCACCCTTGATGTCCTCTGGACAGCCTTCCACAGTCAGGTCAGCCTTGAGGGCAGGCAGGGCAGAGGGCAGAGGTCAAGGTCAAACTGGACTGGAGCTTGGGAAGTCCCCAGGGCAAGGGTGGCAGTCCACCCCTCTGTCTGTGTCCGCAGCCTTGGGCCGTGTCAGCTCTCTGTAACACACAACACACACATGCAATGGGCTGTGTCAGCTCTCAGTAACACACAACACAGACATGACATGGGCCGTGTCAGCTCTCTGTAACACACAACACACACATGCATGGGCTGTGTCAGCTCTCTGTAACACACAACACACACATGACATGGGCCGTGTCAGCTCTCTGTAACACACAACACACACATGCAATGGGCTGTGTCAGCTCTCTGTAACACACAACACACACATGACATGGGCTGTGTCAGCTCTCTGTAACACACAACACACACATGACATGGGCTGTGTCAGCTCTCAGTAACACACAACACACACATGACATGGGCTGTGTCAGCTCTCTGTAACACACAACACACACATGACATGGGCTGTGTCAGCTCTCTGTAACACACAACACACACATGCAATGGGCTGTGTCAGCTCTCTGTAACACACAACACACACATGACATGGGCTGTGTCAGCTCTCTGTAACACACAACACACACATGACATGGGCCGTGTCAGCTCTCTGTAACACACAACACATACATATGACATGGGCTGTGTCAGCTCTCTGTAACACACAACACACACATGACATGGGCTGTGTCAGCTCTCTGTAACACACAACACACACATGACATGGGCTGTGTCAGCTCT
>JAWQFJ010000594.1:119638-124638 GCA_034096865.1 Theodoxus fluviatilis
CTGGCTGTGGTGTGTGGGTGAGCAGTGGGGACGGCTGTGGTGTGTGGGTGAGCAATAGCGGTGGCTGGCGGTGGTGTGTGGGTGAGCAGTGGGGATGGCTGTGGTGTGTGGGTGAGCAGTGGGGACGGCTGTGGTGTGTGGGTGAGCAGTGGGACGGCTGGCTGTGGTGTGTGGGTGAGCAGTGGGGACGGCTGTGGTGTGTGGGTGAGCAGTGGGGACGGCTGGCTGTGGTGTGTGGGTGAGCAGTGGGGACGGCTGGCTGTGGTGTGTGGGTGAGCAGTGGGGACGGCTGGCTGTGGTGTGTGGGTGAGCAGTGGGGACGGCTGTGGTGTGTGGGTGAGCAGTGGGGACGGCTGGCTGTGGTGTGTGGGTGAGCAGTGGGGACGGCTGGCTGTGGTGTGTGGGTGAGCAGTGAGGACGGCTGGCTGTGGTGTGTGGTGAGCAGTGGGGACGGCTGGCTGTGGTGTGTGGGTGAGCAGTGGGGACGGCTGGCTGTGGTGTGTGGGTGAGCAGTGGGGACGGCTGGCTGTGGTGTGTGGGTGAGCAGTGGGGACGGCTGGCTGTGGTGTGTGGGTGAGCAGTGGGGACGGCTGGCTGTGGTGTGTGGGTGAGCAGTGGGGACGGCTGGCTGTGGTGTGTGGGTGAGCAGTGGGGACGGCTGGCTGTGGTGTGTGGGTGAGCAGTGGGGACGGCTGGCTGTGGTGTGTGGTGAGCAGTGGGGACGGCTGGCTGTGGTGTGTGGGTGAGCAGTGGGGACGGCTGGCTGTGGTGTGTGGGTGAGCAGTGGGGACGGATGTGGTGTGTGGGTGAGCGGTGGGGATAGGCTTGCGTCCAGAGACTACCTCGCGATCAAGAGCCGCCCTGCTGTCTTCAACCGCTGTTTGCAAATGTCAGGAGCTTGCTTTCAACTTGAAATCTGCAGTGACGAAAATGTCTAATGCCAAAAACCCCTCACAAAAAAACTTTTTAATTAAATGCAATAGGATAGAACACCAGGTGTTGTCTGTCCGAAATTTCATGTACTATTGAAGCAATTTGAAGCTTTGTTTGGCCGTAGCAAATCCGTGGAAGGAAAGTGTAGCTTTCAGTGGTTTTCCTCACACCAGACGCTCATGGGAAATTGCTGACGTCATTTCGAGTGTTTTTTTTAAAATATATGAAGGATAATTTTGCCTTAAAAGGAAGTAAATAACAAGGAGAGAACAAATTAAATCGCAAGTTTGCCTTCCCCATCTACATGATCTAGGATTCAAGGGTTAGAGTTCTGGACCTTACTGGATTCAATAAAGAAACAAATTACATTTCCTGACAATTTAAATGTAATCATAAAGCACTGATATGGAAACTACTTTTGGAATTGTATGTTTTATTTCTAGTAACCTTTGTAAACTGAGATCACAGTGTGCATCGATGATAGAACTGACGCCTGTTTTGCAGGGATACTTCTGGTTCGATATTTTCTTTTGCAAGAAAACATCTACATTTACCTTGAGGTATGATGACTTCTGTTTTGCCTTACAAATAAAATGTTTAACATTTCATCCATGATGTCGGCTCTTGCAGATTAAACCTTTTTATTTCGTTTAATACGACTTTCATCTCTCTCTCTCTCTCTCTCTCTCTCTCTCTCTCTCTCTCTCTCTCTCTCTCTCTCTCTCTCTCTCTCTCCCTCTCTCTCTCTGTCCCTCTCTCCTCTCCTCTCCCTCTCTCTCCCTCTCCTCTCTCTCCTCTCTCTCTCTCTCTCTCTCTCTCTCTCTCTCTCTCTCTCTCTCTCTCTCTCTGTCCCTCTCTTTCTCTGTCCATTTCTCTCTCTCTCTCTCTTTCTCTCTCTCTCTCTCTGTCCCTCTCTCTCTCTGTCCTCTCTCTCTCTCTCTCTCTCTCTCTCTCTCTCTCTCTCTCTCTCTCTCTCTCTCTCCCTCTCTTTCTCTGTCCATTTCTCTCTCTCTCTCTCTTTCTCTCTCTCTCTCTCTTTCTCTCTCTCTCTCTGTCCCTCTCTTTCTCTGTCCATTTCTCTCTCTCTCTCTGTCCATTTCTCTCTCTCTCTGTCCATTTCTCTCTCTCTCTCTCTCTCTTTCTCTCTCTCTCTCTCTGTCCCTCTCTGTCTCTGCCATGCTCTCTCTCCTCCATTCTCTCTCTCTCTCTCTCTCTCTCTCTCTCTCTCTCTCTCTCTCTCTCTCTCTCTCTCTCTCTCTCTCCGACTGTGTGCCGGCCTATCTGCCTGTCCATCTCAAAGGGCATTACGCGTTCCTCACTGATCATTGAACAGAATGATGCAGCCTTCACTGGCACCCAACAACAAACACAGTCACAGACAGGTAGGACGTCCACAGTCAGGTGCCAGCACCAACTCCCCTTCCTGGGGAACATTCCAACCCGACGCTGGGGCATGGCTGCATGCAATGATTAATGGCACTACAGTATGCCACTGCTTCCCTCGCAAGCACCCAGTTTGGCTCCTGGGTGAGGTGAAGCAATGCAAATCAAGCAGCCTGCCCATGAATGCAACGCAAGGAGCAACGAAGCTTGAAGCCAGTGGTGGTGAGCGACAGTCAGCGAGCACTTCCGCCACTGGCCTGAAACCCCGACAGTTATTCGTAAACTGACGTGGAGTGCACGATCATATCGCCAGGAACAAGAAAGCGAATGGAATGCAATAAATAAAGGTGAACTTTTGTTTTGCACGGCTTCTGGTCAATGCAACCCGCAAACGGCATCTTGAAAACCAACATTTGATGGAAAAAGCACTTCATGCACGAAAGATATTTACACGAAAGTGTTCAGCGTTGCATAAAATATCAAGACTCACTATACAATGGGTCTGTTTACACGCACACAGCCTTATGCAAACACATTTCGAGTTGGTATGTTTTGCGACGCACATAGTAAAAAATCGACGCTTAGAAATAAAATGTACAGATACATCTCCATTTCTTGTGCATTTGTACCATTAGAATACTTTTATTGTTGCCCCAAAGAATTATGTTAGAACTTGCGAGGTTTACCTACTGTAGCCACATTTTGCGTAGAGTGAAAACTAAAAGTCATATCTCGCAAGTTCTAACATCATTCTTTGGGGCTACAAAAATACACTAATGGTAAATTGCATAAGAAATGGAGACGCACCTGTAAATGTTATTTCGATGGCTCCAATTTTTGCTTCCTTTTTCACTGTACGCAAAAACGGGCCACGGTAGACATATCCCGCAAGTTCTAACATAATTCCTTGGGGCAATTAAAAAAGCACACTATTGGTAAAAGATGTACAAGAAATTTAGATTATTCACGTACACATTTTATATCTGTGGCTTCCATTTTTACTTTATTTTTCACTCTGAACAAAAGTTGGCTACAATAGGTATATTTCTTAAGTTCTAGCAATTTGGGGGGGGGGGGGGGGGGGAGGGGGACAAAAACAAATAAAGGTACCGTAATGGTACACATTTACAAGAAATGGACATTTACCTGCAACTTTCATTTCTATGGCTTCAGTTGTTCCTCAACTCTACTCAAAAACTTGCTACGTTAGATATATCCTGGAAGTTATCCCTCCAGGTTTACTGGAGGTCCTACAGACTTTATCCCTCCAGGTTTACTGGAGGTCCTACATACTTTATCTGTCTGTGTGTGTGTCTGTCTGTCTGTCCGAACTTAACGGCTTATATCTCAAAAACTACTGGACGGATTTCCTTGAGATTTCGCACACTAACTGGAAGTTAGATCCGATTGAATGTATCAAATTTTCAGAATCGAGGCTTGATGAAAAAGTGGCTTTTTAAGGTCGTACACTCGAGAGCGCCTCCCCAAATACTCGATTCATGGAATGGCGAAATTGCGAAATGTGTGACGTCATCAACAACGTGACGTCATTTGCGAGTAGAGTTTTGATGATAATGGATTTTGAGAACATTGGTGAAAGGATAAAGAAGGATTTTTTACGATGCAAGTAGTCAATTGATGGAATGGCGACCCACTCTACAGCCACGCCCCTTTTCTCGCTGTATCTCGCGTGGTTATAGTTGTTGGCGCCAAAATGGCTTCCGAATGAACGCAGATTCGTTGCGTTGTATTCCGGACATCATTTGTGTCTCATTTTTGCCAGACAGTGAGAAGATTTCTCAGACTGTGATAGACAGGGGTATGAATAAATACTATTCATGTTATTTAGACGAAATTAAGATCTATTAGCAAGCGGATTAAACGGTGGAGGTGACAGCTCGGTGCTTCAGATCAATGCGCCGCACATTATGTATCGACTTTATTTCCATCTTGACGCTGCTAAGCAGAAGATCAACCAACCATCCTCATTGCTCGTGCAAGGCTGGGTAAGTGTTGTTGTTGTTTTTTTAATCATTTATCTGTTACGTGTTTGATGGAGTAACCGAAGCTCGCATTCCAAAATTGTAGAACCTACTCTTGAAGTGTGTCTGGAGTCAAAAAGCTTGCGCAACTGTCCTTCGCACTGACTGTCCTATGCACGGACTGTCCTTTGCATTAACTGTCCTTCACACTGACTGTTCTATGCACTGACTGTCCGATGCACTGACTGTCCTATGCACTTTCACACTGACCAGGGCACAGAATGACCGGTGCGTGTCCGAAGCACTGGTGAGCGCGACAAAAACTTTGAGCGGACTGCTAGATCTTTACCCACTGTAGAAAGCGTACTTCCCCTCCTCTCCTTCGTGACAATCTCCTTGTCAGTGCATAGAACAGTCAGTGTGAAGGACAGTTAATGCAAAGGACGGTCAGTGCAAAGGACAGTCCGTGCATAGGACAGTCAGTGCAAAGGACAGTTGTGCAAGCTTTTTGGATCCACACACAACACTTAGTAGTTTGATGGAGTAGCTTAGGTTACTCCATCAAACACGTAACAGATAAATGATTAAAAAAAATCACTTACCCAGCCTTGCACGAGCAATGAGCAATGCATGACCAGGTTCGATTCTGCGCTGAAAATTTTTTCCCTCTTTTTTCGAGAGGTTGTGGGTTCGAACCCAACC
>JAWQFJ010000594.1:127138-137009 GCA_034096865.1 Theodoxus fluviatilis
ATGGTGATGGTGGTGGTGGTGGTGGTGGTGATGGTGGTGGTGGTGGTGGTGGTGGTGGTGGTGGTGGGGGTGGTGGTGATGGTGGTGGTGGTGGTGGTGAGGATGCTGAGATGGTGGGGACGATATTGTCGACGGTTCGAGATAGACAGGCTGACACACAGTCAAACAGAGCTTAAGGTCGTATTAGCGAAGGCAAGACATTCACTCTACAAGAGCCGACACCAAGGATGATTAAGGTATAAGCTTTCCGTGTACGGCAGAACAGAAATTATTATATCAGAAGGCAAATATAAATATGCATTCATGAGGTCCAAAAATCTAACGAGCGGTATTTCTGCAAATGGATCACAATCACGTGGTGTGATGTGTGTTTACAAAGACGACGAGAAGAACGACAGAAGATGCCTGACCTTTTAAAAAGAGTGATTTTTAATGCAATTGAATTGCCAGGAAATTTAATTTGTTTGTGATTAAATCCAGTAAAGTCTGAATTCTAACCTTTGAATCCTATTTGGAGAAGACAAACACTGCGAATTAATTTGTTGTCTCTCAGTGTACTGGGAGAAATGGTTGAAGAATGTCATCAGGGTCTAAGAAAGAAGGATGTGTATGGTTTCAAATGAAAGATACATTTGCCTGGCGAATTCTAATTATTGGCTTACTTTTAATGCAGAATTCTCCATTTAATCAAGACGACGAGTCGACTTCAGCACGTTCATTTGAGTCTCTCGTAAGAGGAGAAAGCTCTTTGAAATACTTTAAAATACTTTAAAATACGAAAACATTTCTTTCCTTCTGTTAATTTGCAGACTGCCAAGTACAACACATTGCTTCTTTACTGCGGGTGTTATTTGGACAGAAAACACCTGGTGTTCTATCATGTTTTATTACGTTAAAAGTTTTCAATAAACAAAGCGCGAGACATCTTCGCCACTGCAGATTTCAAGTTGAAAGCAAGCTCCTGACATTTGCAAACAGCGGATGAAGACAGGAGGGCGATTCTTCATTGTGAGGTAGTCTCTGTACATCTGCGTCCACACTGATCACCCACACACCACAGCCAGCCGTCCCCACTGCTCACCCACACTCCACAGCCATCCCCGCTGCTCACCCATACACCACAGCCACCTCTACTGCTCACCCACACACCACGGCAGCCATGCCTGTGCCAGGGTAGCGCCCAACGCCAGCCGAAGACGGACAGACTCCACAAGTCTCCACACAAAGGCAGGACCGAAGCCGCGACCTGACGGTGAGTACTGGAGTTGGAGTGCTGTACTGACTGAGACTGTAAGGGTCTTGGAAAGTGAGACCGGCCGAAGTAAAACGGACTGAGACACTGCCCAGTTTGTAATTTTAACATTGCTACACACATGAGACTGACACACAGCCCTGTTCATCATCTTGACCTCTGGTGTTGAGGACAGAACTGCCACCACCAAGCGGGGAAGACTACGATGTGCCCATTGCAGAGAGACTCGGCGATAACCGAATCCCAGAGAACGCTCTTGTTGCAGATAGTATCTTTCATCAGAGGTCAAGTCCATGACGTTTTACTTCTCTTTTGTGAATAATCAAGTATGCCTATCCATGTAGCGTATTGAGGGTTGGATTCGCTGTTATTGGTGTTTTTGACATAGCCATTTATCGACCAAACACGGGAGAACCCTTCCTGATACAGAGCCCAAAGCTACCAGTGGCCAGACAGAAAAATAGTTTCAGCACCTCTTCCTGGGAATGAACCCCCTACCTCGCAGCTAACGCTCATCGAACACTCCGAGGAGACGCCTGTCCCCGCCAGCCTTGGTGGGCGATGGCCGGAGTGCTGGTCTCCGAAGCTCCCCCCCTTCCTCCTCCATTCACCCCCTGCACGTGGTGCTGCCTGCCTGCATGGGTTGCTGGGTCTGTTTCAGGGACTCGCCGAGTGACCCTCGCAATGGCTCGCTGTGCTCTCCTGATCGTCTGCCTCGCAACTCTTGTCTGGGAGAGCGGCTCCATGGGGAACCTCAGTCAGTGCTTCCAGTTCGACAGGGACAGAGCTCTGTACCTGGGCAATGCGTCGGAGGCGAATGACGGTCAGCGCTGCATGATGTGGAAAGACGCGCCAATTACGGCATTAAGTCGTTGA
The DNA here is from genome assembly GCA_034096865.1 of Theodoxus fluviatilis. Taxonomy (NCBI): domain Eukaryota; kingdom Metazoa; phylum Mollusca; class Gastropoda; order Cycloneritida; family Neritidae; genus Theodoxus; species Theodoxus fluviatilis. Next base: position 129,267 of record JAWQFJ010000594.1, read on the forward strand.
CGTTCAAACTTGAAAAGAACTATTGCCGTGACGGATTCAGCCTTGGGTACCCGTATTGCTACGTGAAGGAAGACTCCCCTCAACGCTTGAAATGCAACGTCCCCTCTTGCCCAGACCCGCAAGTCGATGAGCAGGTGCCGGTCCTCGAGAAATGTTTCTTTTACAACGCCCTTACACGGTCAGCACTGTACGATGGGACAGTAGCCACCACGGTAAGCGGCAGGTCTTGCCAGAAGTGGTCGGACAAAACATCGATTAAACTCAGAGATCGTTTCCTCTTCAACTTAGGCACCCGCGACGTGGCAGGGCTGTCCAACTACTGCAGGGATCCACTGGAGAAGGGCCACCCCTGGTGCTACACGACCGACCCCCTCGTCCCTTGGGAATGGTGCAGCGTCGATCTGTGTCCTCGAGCTGGTCGGAACGACAGGCTGGCCAATCTCACTGATTGCTACGTCACCATCTCGTCGACAACGACTCTGTACTTTGGCACTATGTCTGAGACTGTGTCGGGTAAGAACTGTTTGAGATGGGACCAGCCAGCTTTCAGCAATTTCTCCTTATACACGGGACCTTTTAATCCTGGAGATCACAATAACTTCTGCCGGGACTTCAACGCATCGGGACGACCCTGGTGTTTCACGTCGCTGAATCGCAGCAGCGAGGCGTGTCCTGTTCCCTCTTGCGACAGCCCACAATATGTCACGACTCAGAGGGTTTCTTTTTTCCAAAGTTCAAAACGCGACAAGGAAGAGACCCCCGTTTCAAAACAGACGGAATCTAGCACACAAGGCAGGCAGGTTTCCATCCCTCCAGGCGGGGAGGAATCCAGCGTACAAGACGGACTGACGTCTGACGCAGACGTACTTCCCAGCAGCCACGTGATCAGTATTTCTGTCTCGGGTGTCGTCATATTGGTCATCGCTGCCGCAACTGCAGTGCTGTGTCGGCGCAGACTTGAAAGTCGACGTGCTGAGGCCAGGACAAGAATGCACCGAGGCCTGCGCGGCGTCCACGGACCCTGGCTGTGCGAGGGCGTGGACCTCTTTCCAGAGTCCAGGCTGCGTTTGGGAGAAGCGCTGGGCAACGGCAACTTTGGAGTGGTCCTGAAAGCGGAGGCCCTGGACCTTCTGGGCAATGGCGCCTGGAACCCCATCGCAGTCAAGACGTGCTTCGGGAGCGCCTCTGCAAGCCAGAGACGGGAGTTCCTGGACGAAATACTTCTGATGAAGTCGCTGACTCCTCACGTCAACGTCATCGCCTACCTGGGAGCCAGCCAGGGCCCCACTAGCGGCTGCCTGATGCTCCTGATGGAACTGGCCCCTGGCGGGAGTTTGATCGCCTGGCTGAGGCGTCAGCGCTCTTGCGTGGCCGTGGAAGACGAGGCGATAGAGATTGCCAAGCGGCTTCTGTCTTTTTCCCTGCAGGTGGCTCGAGGAATGGCGCACCTGGCCAGCCAGAGGATCGTATACCGCGACCTGGCTGCCCGCAACGTGCTGCTGGGAGGCGACAGCGTGTGCAAGATTTCCGACTTCGGCATGGCCAGGAAGCTGGAGGACGGCTCGGACGCCTACAAGACGCTGCAGGGCCCCGTTCCTTTGCGCTGGATGGCCCCGGAGTCTCTGAGGGACAGGAGCTACAGCACTCAGTCGGACGTGTGGAGCTACGGCGTGACGGTGTGGGAGATGCTGACCCTGGGGGCCACGCCTTTCCACACCCTGGGGGTCAACGAGGTCAAAGCGTCCATCCTCAATGGCAAACTGCTGGACAAGCCGGACAGCTGCGATCAGGACTTGTTCGACGTGGTCACCTCCTGCTGGCGACTGCAGCCCGAGCAGCGTCCTTCCTTTGCAAGCCTGGCCATCTTGCTGGACGTTTTTCTGGCCCAGAGTTCCGACTACATTCAGCTGACCGAGTTGAAACCGGACCTCTACCTGGTTCTGGAGAATGTCTCAGAGGATGAGCTGATGTAGTCTGCGGAGTTCTCTCGAAGGCGGTTGCCGCTAGACGTCTCCCTTATGAGATGGAATCCGTGTTCACAGAGCTGCAAGACTTTTTCAAATAGCCCGACCACGGTCAGCCCCAAATATCACTGTGCACATGGGAATTTCTCGCTCAAGTCAGACAAGTGCTGTTATCTGGTTTGTCAGTGACACCCTGTCTGAGATGTAGTCTGTCCATCCACCCTCTCTCTCTCTCTCTCTCTCTCTCTCTCTCTCTCTCTCTCTCTCTCTCTCTCTGTCTCTGTCTCTCTCTCTGTCTCTCTCTCTGTCTCTCTCTCTGTCTCTGTGTGTGTCTCTCTCTCTCTTTCTCTTTCTCTCTCTCTACCTTTGTCTCTCTCTTTCTCTTTCTCTTCCTCTCTCTCTATTTCTGACTCTTTATATTTTTCTTTCTTTCTATATATCTCTCTATCTCTCTTTCAACCTCCTTTCCCTCTTTCTCTCTTTCTCTCTTTCTCTCCCTCTCTCGCTCTCTCTCTCTCTCTCTCTCTTTCTTCTCTCTCTGATGGTGATAAGAAAGGAGATGTGTGTAATCCCGACAACTATACAATAATCTCGTTACTGAACGTAACATGTAAACGGTTCCCCTCTGTATTGGCCGAACGCCTGCCAATGTGGATGGAGCTTAAGGACAAAATTTGTGCTGAGCAGGCTGGCTTTAGAGTTAACCATTCCACAGTAGATCATGTTTTTACTCTGTATGAAATGATTTTGAAGCCTGTGTATGGTGAAGGACGCGGAAAGTTGTTTATTTGTTTTGTTGACTACAGAAAGTCGTTCGATTCTGTTAACCATACACATCTCTGGAGAGTCGTCAAGGAAGCTTCACCGTCAACACATTTTGTCTGGATGTTAAAGGCCATTTGTGTTGATGCGCAATCCTGTGTGCGATGGCGGCTTGTCTTGTCAGATTTCTTTCCATGCTCAGTCAGTGTAAAACAGGGCGCAGTCGAGTCCCCTATAATTTCCCCCCCTATTTATTAACTCGGTTGCAAAATATGTTTGTAGCAGAGGAAAACACGGGGTCCAGCTATTTCCAGGTATGAGAGAGATCTTTCTACTTTTGCTTGCAGATGATGTTGTTCTGATATCTCATTCCTGTGTTTGAATCGAGACATACTCCTTTGTTGAACCGAGACATACTCCTGTGTTGAATCAAGACATACTCCTGTGTTGAATCGAGACATACTCCTGTGTTGAACCGAGACATACTTCTGTGTTAAAGCGAGGCATACTCCTGTGTTGAATTGAGACATACTCCTGTGTTGAAGAGAGAAATACTCCGGTGTTGAAGCGACACAAACTTCTGTGTTGATGCGAGAGATACTCCTGTGTTAAAGCGAGACATACTCCTGTGTTGAATCGAGACATACTTCTGTCTTGAATCGAGACATACTTCTGTGTTAAAGCGAGACATACTCCTGTGTTGAAGCGACACATACTTCTGTGTTGATGCGTGACATACTTCTTTGTTAAAGCGAGACATACGCCTGTGTTGAATCAAGATATACTTCTGTGTTGAATAGAGACATACTCCTGTGTTGAATCGAGACATACTTATGTGTTGAATTGAGACATACTCCTGTGTTGAATCGAGACATACTTCTGTGTTGACGCGAGACATACTTATGTGTTAACGCGAAACATACTTCTGTGTTGAAGTGAGACACAAGGCCTACAGGTCTTTAATCGAGACATTCTTCTGTGTTGACGCGAGACATACTTATGTGTTAACGCGAAACATACTTCTGTGTTGAAGTGATACACAAGGCCTACAGGTGTTTAATCGTGACGTTCTTCTGGGTTGAATCGTAAGGCAGACCTGTGGTGTAACATAACTTGCTTCTGTAGTGATGTGAATTGAAATATGCTGCTGGAGTGAATCGTGACCAGTTAATGTGGAGAATCGTGACGTGCCCAATCAAAACCTTGCTTAAGACCTCAGCAAACATAATTCGGGGAGCAGTCATTGGTTATTTATTCTAGTGGTTGTTTATTCTCGTGGGTGTATGTTCTAGTGATTATATGTTCTAGTAGTTGTTTAATTTTCTATTCTTTGTTGTACTGTTTATTTATTGTCGTGGATATTTGTTCTAGTGGTTATATATTATAATGGCTATTTATCATAGTTAATATTCATTTTAGTGGTGATTTATTCGAATAGTTATTTATTCTAGTGGTTATATCTTCTAGTTGTTATCGTATTCTGGTGGTGATTTATTCTCGTTGGTTATTTCTTCTAGTGGTTATTTGTTCAAGTGGCTATTCATTCTAGAGACTATTTTTCTAGTGGCTATTATTCTAGTGGTGATTAATTCTTGTGGTGATTAATTCAAGTGGTGATTGATTCTAGTGTTTATTTATTCTAGTGGTTATATTTTCTAGTGATTAATATTCTAGTGGTGATTCATTCTAGCAGTAATTCGTTCTAGTGTTTATTTATTCTAGTATTTATACAATCCGATGTTGATTAATTCTAGTATGTATGTATGTGTTTCTTGTTATTCGCAGATTTCACACCTAGAAGGCATGCTCAATGCGCCACATAGTCACCAAAACAAACGTTCTTGGCTACAAATATGTGTTTTTAGTCCTTTTTTAAAATCTTCTCGACTCGATGACTTTCTGAGTTATTCTGGAATGTTGTTCCAACATTTTGGGCCAGTGAAGGAAAATGACCTGTTACCATAAGCGTTTTAGTTAATTCTAGTGTTTATTTATTCTAGTGGTTATATTTTCTAGTGATTAATATTCTAGTGGTGATTCATTCCAGCAGTGATTCGTGCTAGTGTTTTTTTATTCTAGTCTTTCTACAATCCAGTGTTGTTTTATTCCAGTGTTTATTTATTCTAGTGGTTATTCATAAGTCTGGTCTGGTCTGGTCTGGTCAGGCTGTTTGTGTACAGGAAATGCGTTGTGCGGGCAACACATTGTTACGTAGTCGTAGAACATTCTGGTTAGCATCTTCACTGGGCCGCAGGGGAAGAGTGCCTCACAGCTGAAACAACGAGCAGGGAGGGGTTGGTGGAACGTTCGCTCTTGCTCAAGCCTTTCTTCAGACGCCGCTCCAAGTTTGCTGCTATGACCGGGCAGCAGCCAACACTAACAACAACAACAAAGTTTAAGAATCATTCTTCGTTCTTTGCAAGTTTGGCATGACGAATTTTTTTGCTCCCTGAGATTTGAAGAGAAGTGACGACGACGACGACGACGACGAAGAAGAAGAAGAAGAAGAAGGAGGAGGAGCAGGAGCAGGAGGAGGAAGAAGGAGAGGAGGAAGGATAGGAGGAAGAATAAGAGGAGGAAGAAGGAGAGGAGAAGGAAGGAGAGGAGAAGGAAGGAGAGGAGGAGGAGGAGGAAAAGAAGGAGAGGAGGAGGAAAAGAAGGAGAGGAGGAGAGGAAAAAGGAGAGGAGGATGAGGAGGAGAAAGGAGAGGAGGAGGAGGAAGAAGGAGAGGAGGAGGAAGAAGGAGAGGAGGAGGAAGAAGGAGAGGAGGAAGAAGGAGAGGAGGACTATGGAAACTCTCTTCTCGCTGGCATCCCTGACACTCTGCTTAACAACTCCAGAAAGTTCAAAATTGTGCGCTAGGCTAGTTATTGGATGTCTCAAGCGTACCCATGTCTCATCAATCGTACATACAATTCACTGGCTCCCCATCTCTCAGAGGATATATTATAAACTTGCTACTTTGTGCTTCAAAGCCATCGACAACACCGCACCACACGCTCTTACAGAAATTATTGCAGTCTACACGCCCTCCAGATCTCTACGCTCAGCTGCTGACTCTGGGGTGCTTGGGGACCCCCGCCGTGGTGGGAGGAGTCAAGGACAGCGTGCCTTCCCCTATATTGGACCTGTAACCTGGAATAGTGACACTCTGCCCCAGTTCAAAAGTGCTCTAAAGACCCACCTCTTCCGATCCGCCTTTCCCGCTGAGCTGCTTCGCCTTACTTGACCTGGCCTGCAAGTGTTGTGTATATTGTATAGTTTGTTCTATTTGTTCTATTGGATCTTAGTTTTTGTTTTTTGTTTATGTGTGTAGTGTGTGAGTTTTTGTAGGAATGTGGTGTTGAGTGGTTGTATGAGTGTTGATTCTTTGGATTGTAAACGCCATGAGCTTGCCTGTCAAGGGAAGGTATGTGCGATGAATAAACTATTATATAATAAACTAAACTACGCAGAAAAAGTTCAGGATCACTTGCATCTTCAGTCATAACTTTGACAAGAAGAAAGCCAATGCGTTGCAATTTAGCAAAAATGTGATTCCATCCGTCATGGAGAACGACACAAAATTGCGTTTAATTTCGAGCAATAGTTTGGTGCGTACATGTAATCAAAGTAGATACATATCGAAATTCGATTTCACAAAATCATTGAAATCACAAGACAGGACATTTTGATGCTCCAAAAAGTTCAGTAATGCGTATAACCACCATGGCTGTTCTGGCACTCGACGCAGCGAGTTCTCATGGAGTTGACCAGGTTGGTGAAGATCTTCTGAGGTAGCGCCTGCCACTCAGCCTGCAGCATCTGGAAGAGGTGTTGGGTATCCCTGGGAGGAGGGTAGTTGCTCCACAATTTGCAATCGAGTTCATACCAGAGGTTCTCAATCGGGTTTAAATCGGGACTGCATGCTGGCCACTCCATTCTGTTGACGCCAGACTGCTGCAGAAAGTCGTTGACCACTGTTGCCCGGTGGGCCCGGGCGTTGTCATCCTGGAAGACAGCCCTTGGTCCCATCTGCTGCAGTGTAGGCACAGCAAGCGGTCGAAGGATCTCATCCCGGAATCTGCTGCTAGTCAGGTTAACTTGTACGTGATACAGGGGTGTTCTGTGGTAAAGGCTAAAGGCCCCCCAGACCATTACAGAACCTCCCCCAAAGGCCACTTTTTCTTGAACAGTGGCGTCCATAAATCGTGGCCCGGGCCTCCTCCAGACCTTCACACGGCCGTCGTTGTGGTTCATGGTGAAGCGTGATTCATCACTGAAAAGGACCGAGGATCATTGATGACTGATCCACCTCACGTGACGTCTGCAGAAGGCGCGGCGTGTCGCCCTATGGGCTGGAGTTAAGCGTGCCCGTACAGCTGGCCGACGAGAACGGAGGGTAAACCCATGAAGACGGTTCCGTATGGTCTGTTGACCGACGTTGACGTTAGCTGCCACCCTCAGCTGCCTTCGAATGATGCTGGAAGAGGTTGTTCATGTCTGGAGGGCTTGTCGTTCAATGAGACGATCTTCACGTGGGGTTGTCTTTTTTGGTCGACCAGATCTGGGTCTTTCCTGGAACCTCCCTGTGGCTGGATAGCGTTGAGTCAGTCTGACAATGACCGAGATTGATACCTGAAGACGTCTGGCCACTTCACGCTTGGGAACACCATCTTGGATCCATGCAACTCCTCGTGTCCTGTCGGACGCGCTCAATTTTCGTCGTGCAGGCATTGTCAGATCAGGCCAACTCCTGGGAGAATGCCTTCTTATAGAGCCAAGAAAGTGACAGCATCTCACACATAAACAGCAGTGCTTGCACGTGCATCATGTGTTTTCATCTTGCTCGTGCAAGGCATTCAGACAGTATGGTTCAAAACAACGTCTTTTTTCGCAAGTTTCCCCTTTTTTGTTTGCGGCCAATCTCAGTAGTTGAGAATCTCGTGCAACTCTCCCACTAACACAAAATCGCCCACTTACAGCTGAGTGAGGTACATGGGGAAATGTCCATATGTTTTTGTATAAACGGCGTGTT
>JAWQFJ010000595.1:0-57500 GCA_034096865.1 Theodoxus fluviatilis
TGACTGCTCACAAGACGGGCTTGGTGTCATATTATACCGTGGGTGTCTAAATATAATGAGGACAAAGATCTATAAATAGATCTGGAAAACCTGTAGTGTAGCCGCCACTCTGCCTGACTGACTTCGCACGCCCGGGGAGTTATGCTAAGATCCGGCCACGTTAATGTATCTGCGTTTTGTGACAAACATCTTGCTCGGCGGTACTGTACTCGATCCATGCACCTTAAACGGTCCACGTGATTCGGGTGTAATATTAAGCTTAACGACGTTTATTGGCGCTGCTGAAAGTATCTTCATCCATGTTATATTTAGACACCCACGGTTTAATATGACAGGAGCCGAAGGAAAGGAGGGAGATAACTTGTCTTGGTATACTAGCTACACCTAACAAGGAATGAGAGCTGTCATTTACCCACCCATCTGTGGAGGCTGTGACCACCGCCACTTTCCCAGCCAGTTTGCCTTGACCTGCTGACATCTTCAATCACTGGGACTGGAATGACAGGAAGACAATGGCATGACTCTCACCTCTAGCAGGAACAGCAGCAGAAGACAACAGAATACAATGTCACTGCCATATATGGTGCAGTTTGTGAAAGCACTCAACTGCTCACCTTGCTTGACAAAACAGTGCACTACTCAGCTCCACACTAGACTACACTACACCACACAACACTTTATTCATTCAATGCGAAATTTGAGGCATTGGGAAAAGATGGATGGATGGATGGATGGATGGATGGACAGATAGATATAGACAGATGGACATGGACAGATAGATATAGATGGACATCGACAGATAATCATTGACTGACGGAGAGATGGATGGACGGACAGACGGATGGACGGACAGAAAGACTGACAGTATCACAGACAGACACAACCAGACGGACGGACGGACGGACGGACGGACAAAGGGGGGAGATCGAGGGAGGGAGTATCAATTGGCTTGACCCTTTGAGTTGAGTGCGATTCACTGTGAAAGTGTGATCGAGCTATTTCTTCAAGAATTGAATACACATTTTTGAGACTACGCATGCAAACTATTTTCCTGTCTAGCAATTGATCGATGCATGAATACGCATGAACCATCCGCACTAAACGTGTGGCCTATATATGTCAACATTTGATAGACTAGCTCAATGCAACGCGCGGTTGTTCTCTTGCAACTTCGTTTGAGGGAAAGCACACACACAATTCTTATTCCGTCTCGTCAAGACATTCAGTGAACACGATCAAAAAGCATTTCTACAGAGCATTATTCAGCGATGGCAATGCAACCAACCTGTCCACACTCTACGCACCATGCAACACACAAATTGCTGACACCTTCTTATCATCAAGTCCGAAGTTCGCTCAACCTCATGTGGTACTCGCCACTAACATGGGTCAAGGTTACTGTCAGGTTGAAAGGTCAACTACCGAATTAATTGGATTTGCACCGCAGTCTTTGTAACAACAGCAATTCAGGGACCAGAAAATCGGCCATCATTTCTCAAGACAGAATATAAAATCAGAATATGATAAAAGAGTGCCATGACAACCTTCACGCAAAGATCCTGCTTCACGCACTTGTTTTACATTGCACGCCACTTACATTACTGCGGACCAAAGGAAAACATAACTCTCTGTCTCTGCTGTCACATTCGCGCACCATTATCTTCGGGCACTTACCTACTGCATTTGGGCCAACGCTCATTCAATCGATCAGCGTGATAAACATCCTTGGAGTCATATCCTCCTGCACTGCTGCAGCTGGTAAGTTTCACTTTATGAGCGTGTGATTTATTGAAAAACTTGACAAATTCTAATGATTAGACAGTACATGTACTGTAAAACTAAAAGTAGTGTAAGTCAGCACATTGATATATACATGTGTATATCACTATATGTACATTAAATTAAACTCGTGTTAAAATAAATATATCTTCATTATCAGTTAAGACTATACAGTTGAATAAATGGGCTGCTACCACGCAGTGTCATGGAGAAACTCAGAAAGTATGCAGACCAAAACATATTATCATTGAGACCAGACTATACAGGGAAAAGTTAGATCGCAGTTGTTTGAGCCACTGTAACTAGTTAGAGTACTGTAAGTAGTAACTACACGTAACACTGTGAGCACGGAGTGTTGACTTAATCAGTATGGTGAGAACTTATCAAGCAGTGAAGCACAGAGTTGAATCATGACGGTGAGTTATGCCACTTGAGTTATCCACAAGTCGTGATAACAATTACAGTATAATATATTAGCCCATGTCACCCCACAAGTTCAACGGGACAACGCCACAACAGTGTACCAAAGTCTGTAGCGTCTTTTTAGTGCACTATCAGCAGCCAACAGGCAACACTGGGTGAGCTTACCTTCTAGGCTCCCACACTTGTCAAAGCTTTGCATGTGTTGCACTCTTCTCTGCAATATCTTGATGTACGGGGGTTCTCCTGGCTTGCGCTAGGAAGTCGATCGAAGTGACAGACGCTGGTGGTCGTTTCCAATAAACTTTATTCACACACTGATCGACTACAGTGGTGAAAGTCAGCCAACAGCAATAATCGTCGCACTACGTCGCAGCTTCACTCTGCTTACAGTACCGCAGAGGCTTGCTAGCACACAGCAGAAACTCGCTCTGTACAGGGTCAAAGCTCTCACCTTTAACTCTGTCGTATCTGCTGCTCTCCCCCTCTCACTCGCTTTCGCTCCTTATATACCTTTACACAATTTCTAGAAGCTACCAGTACGATGTCGAACACACTCCCACATTCCTAACTGCGACGCGACGGAACTACTGTGTCACAACAAGCTAATATTAGCCTAACTCGGTCGCGCGCGGGTCAAGGCCGTGACCTGACTGATAAACACGCCTGCGACGGTGCCAGTAGGTTCGAGAAAACGTCACAACACATGTGTTTTGCACCTAGATTTCTACATGTCTTACTTTCTTCACAGTTAGAAAACTCGTGAATGACACACACCCATTTTGCACTACTTTGAATTTAATGTTTTATTGTCCACCCGCCGCTATGAGAATTAACACACAGCAGCGTCTACATCGTCTACCCTGAGGTTCTCGGCTTAAGCAAGTAAGGAACTCAGCCAGTGGGAAGGATCGAGAGAGGAGGCGAACAGGGTAGCGGTCAAAGCAACGTTCCCTATTGGCTGCTTTTATTCTCTTGACAGTTGGTTGTCTTTTGATATACAAGCACTCCTGTGTAGTGGGTGTGCAGGGTGTAGCGGGCGAAGCCCTCTAGTTACTTCTATAACAATACATGGTTGCGAAGACAGTTACCCGACCAACCAAATTTCTACCTGCCGATCCTAAACTTCCTTTTTTCTCAATAGTGGGTGGGGGAAAAGTATAGAAATATATGGGAAACGACAATTGTGTGGTGTCCCATTTTCATATGAGCACTATTTTAAATTTTATGAGCATTTTTGGGAAAAGAAATGTTAGTTTATGTTCCATGAATCTGCTGTATTCATGACATTTACACACATGCACATACACACACACACACACACACACACACACACACACACACACACACACACNNNCCACTTACATTACTGCGGACCAAAGGAAAACATAACTCTCTGTCTCTGCTGTCACATTCGCGCACCATTATCTTCGGGCACTTACCTACTGCATTTGGGCCAACGCTCATTCAATCGATCAGCGTGATAAACATCCTTGGAGTCATATCCTCCTGCACTGCTGCAGCTGGTAAGTTTCACTTTATGAGCGTGTGATTTATTGAAAAACTTGACAAATTCTAATGATTAGACAGTACATGTACTGTAAAACTAAAAGTAGTGTAAGTCAGCACATTGATATATACATGTGTATATCACTATATGTACATTAAATTAAACTCGTGTTAAAATAAATATATCTTCATTATCAGTTAAGACTATACAGTTGAATAAATGGGCTGCTACCACGCAGTGTCATGGAGAAACTCAGAAAGTATGCAGACCAAAACATATTATCATTGAGACCAGACTATACAGGGAAAAGTTAGATCGCAGTTGTTTGAGCCACTGTAACTAGTTAGAGTACTGTAAGTAGTAACTACACGTAACACTGTGAGCACGGAGTGTTGACTTAATCAGTATGGTGAGAACTTATCAAGCAGTGAAGCACAGAGTTGAATCATGACGGTGAGTTATGCCACTTGAGTTATCCACAAGTCGTGATAACAATTACAGTATAATATATTAGCCCATGTCACCCCACAAGTTCAACGGGACAACGCCACAACAGTGTACCAAAGTCTGTAGCGTCTTTTTAGTGCACTATCAGCAGCCAACAGGCAACACTGGGTGAGCTTACCTTCTAGGCTCCCACACTTGTCAAAGCTTTGCATGTGTTGCACTCTTCTCTGCAATATCTTGATGTACGGGGGTTCTCCTGGCTTGCGCTAGGAAGTCGATCGAAGTGACAGACGCTGGTGGTCGTTTCCAATAAACTTTATTCACACACTGATCGACTACAGTGGTGAAAGTCAGCCAACAGCAATAATCGTCGCACTACGTCGCAGCTTCACTCTGCTTACAGTACCGCAGAGGCTTGCTAGCACACAGCAGAAACTCGCTCTGTACAGGGTCAAAGCTCTCACCTTTAACTCTGTCGTATCTGCTGCTCTCCCCCTCTCACTCGCTTTCGCTCCTTATATACCTTTACACAATTTCTAGAAGCTACCAGTACGATGTCGAACACACTCCCACATTCCTAACTGCGACGCGACGGAACTACTGTGTCACAACAAGCTAATATTAGCCTAACTCGGTCGCGCGCGGGTCAAGGCCGTGACCTGACTGATAAACACGCCTGCGACGGTGCCAGTAGGTTCGAGAAAACGTCACAACACATGTGTTTTGCACCTAGATTTCTACATGTCTTACTTTCTTCACAGTTAGAAAACTCGTGAATGACACACACCCATTTTGCACTACTTTGAATTTAATGTTTTATTGTCCACCCGCCGCTATGAGAATTAACACACAGCAGCGTCTACATCGTCTACCCTGAGGTTCTCGGCTTAAGCAAGTAAGGAACTCAGCCAGTGGGAAGGATCGAGAGAGGAGGCGAACAGGGTAGCGGTCAAAGCAACGTTCCCTATTGGCTGCTTTTATTCTCTTGACAGTTGGTTGTCTTTTGATATACAAGCACTCCTGTGTAGTGGGTGTGCAGGGTGTAGCGGGCGAAGCCCTCTAGTTACTTCTATAACAATACATGGTTGCGAAGACAGTTACCCGACCAACCAAATTTCTACCTGCCGATCCTAAACTTCCTTTTTTCTCAATAGTGGGTGGGGGAAAAGTATAGAAATATATGGGAAACGACAATTGTGTGGTGTCCCATTTTCATATGAGCACTATTTTAAATTTTATGAGCATTTTTGGGAAAAGAAATGTTAGTTTATGTTCCATGAATCTGCTGTATTCATGACATTTACACACATGCACATACACACACACACACACACACACACACACACACACACACACACACACAAAGCCACACACACACACACACACACACACACAGCCACACACACACACACAGCCACACACACACACACTCACAGCCACACACACACACACACACACACACAGCCACACACACACACACACACACACACACACACACACACACACACACACACAGAGAAACGCACTCACTACTGACCCTATTGTTGTTGCCATGTTACCTTGACAACGTTTTTACTCCCAGTCCAGCAAGATGAGCTCTGTGAAGTCTCTGGTGGGCAAGGTGTGCATAGTGACAGGAGCAACGCGAGGCATTGGTCGGGGCATCGCACTGCAGCTGGGAGAGGCGGGGGCCAAGGTCTACATCACAGGTACATTGGGTGCACATGCACCAAGCCTTCACCGCATGGGTGTTTGCCTGTAGTCACACTGTATCCTGTCTTGTGTTAAAGCTGATATGTCAGTACACACTGTGTTTGCTTTGTGTCAGTGTATTGAGATATCACTACAGAACTTGCTTTACTTCAGGGGAGAGTAACTTGACTGCTGAAACATGCATGAAACTTGCAAACAACCACACTCACACACATTCACACACATGCATGCATGCACACACACCAACACACACACACACACACACACACACACACACACACACACACACACACACACACACACACACACACGCACAGAAACACACTCACACACTCACTCACTGAGTCACACACTCACACAGGATCACACACTCACACTCACACAGGATCACACACACTCACACAGGATCACACACACACGCACATGCACACACAAGTATACATATGGTCAAGAGTACGCAGGTGCTGAGTACGCCGATTTCACTACCCTCCCTCAAATCAGAGCCTCTTTCTCCACACACTGTGAACTCACACAATCCAAACTTGTTTCATGTTGTTGACAAAAGATCGATGTTTCTGCACATGTGTTTGATGCTCAATAAATCTTCTTCAACTTTGATGTTTTTCATGTTTTGCGCGAAAAATTGAATGCTGTCAGTGAGAGAAAGTGTGACATGAAAATTGGTTGCGCTTTTCGGACGTAATTTGAACCTAGAATGCAGGTAAGTTACGACTAACTTGGTCGTGATACTGAAAAACTGACCCGATCCCTTTACGGTAACCTCACTTGAAAATACCTAACTTGTTACAATCTTTGTACATTTGGCATTATATTTGGGCGAGTCTTATCGCAACAGCGGCGTCAACAGAAAACGGTGCAATAAAATTGTAAAATGCAAGAACTGCAAAATCCGAAGCAGAAGACAAACTGGCTGCGTTCGATTGGTGACTTTTTGTCAATGGATATTTTGAGAGAAAAAAGTCACGGGTAGTGATTCACATAGAAATAAACTGATTTGATCCTCGAAAGATGCAGTTGTGTAAAATTTTGTGTTACGATAAAAAAAACTATTAAAAAAACCCGAAATAAAGTTTCCGGTCAGACATCAGTTTCGTGACGTACAGAATAAGACCGCCATTTTCAACACAATCTTGAAGAAGAGGATGGCGGAGTCTTGTGAGAAAATGGAAGGTAAGTTGTTGTGTCAAATAGTTACGATGGTGAAAACTTGGCTAATCTTGATCGGAAATGATGTTTATATGTGCTGGTTGCTAATTTTGCTTGATATTTTCTTTGTAAAAGCATTGCTGGTCATTTCTGTTGTCTCATGTTCCATGTCTGCGAAGAAAACCTAAACGCGTTGTTCGATTTTAAGAGCAAAACGTGGGTTGACTGCTGGAAATTTTAGTGTCAAGTTACGATGACGATTTTCAATGCGATAAGTTCACTTTGTGCTGGAAAAAGAATCACTGTTCTTCGATTTTATTAATTATAAGTGCATCAAAATTGCTTCCCTCTGTTAAACAAATGTCCGCCATTGTGATTTCAAAATTCGAAGTCTCATCGCAAATTTACGCGTGCAAGATGGGGTGTACAGTTACGATAATGCTGTATTCACTAAAATCGGAAATTCAAATAGGTATACTTGATTTTAAAGTTTTGAGAGTGCTTCTAACATTCCCTGATCAATCAACAGATGATTCTTTAGTTTTTGTTTTAGATCAAACGAAATTTAGGATTTATCTCAACATGACACAGTCAGTGCTGTTTCATGAGTGTGTCAAGTTAGGTGGAAACTGTTATTTTGCAAAAAAAAAGATGAAAAAAGTTAGAAACGGTTCCTGATCAGGAATTGGAATGTCTTAAGGTCTTAGGCTAGTCTCAAGGGAAAATGTGTTGTGTTAGCATATATTTCACATCTTTTTATATGATAGTATTATATTAACATTAGCCAAGAAAAAAATACAAACAGATGTTTTCTGGTTGCCATGGTTACAGAAAAAACAAGATGGCCGCCAGTGAAAACAACCCAACTTGTAACAATGATATCTCTAATTCTATCCAACACTGAACAATGAAATTTGCACCATTTCATTTGGACTGCAAAAGCATATGCAATCAACCTAAAATTCTAAGTTGTTTGATAAATAAGAAATTCACTATATTTTTGTGCTTTTATTACTGTTTTCCCGCCGTAATTAGAACACAAAAACCATCAAAAAACTAATCTATGCATCACCAGATCACTTTGAGACTGGTTAGTTGCATAATACAAACTGAAAATAGCAAGTGTGGAAAGTTTCTACTTGCTATATGTAAATATGTAGTCAGGGCAGTTGACACAAGGTTTAAAAAACATAGTTTTGAGAAAAACGCAAATAAAGGAAATAGTTACCAGTCCCACCTTCTGATATGGGGCTACATGGCAATTTTCAAGTTTTCTGGAGTCCCACACACCAGCACTTTGCTGTACACCTCATGCACAATGAAATGCACCCTTTTGGTAGTGATCACCCCCCTCTTTTCCCCTGTACCAATCCTCTTTTCCCTTTCTTCGTGCATGTAGGACTTTCCGTCTTTGCTTCCCTGAGGCTGCTGCTTGCCTTCTAGACACCTCTACTCTTTCTTTACTGTCAGAACTGCAAAGTCAAGAACTTTCCCTGCAGCATTTGTCTCTTCTGGCAT
Source organism: Theodoxus fluviatilis (assembly GCA_034096865.1). NCBI lineage: Eukaryota > Metazoa > Mollusca > Gastropoda > Cycloneritida > Neritidae > Theodoxus > Theodoxus fluviatilis. The sequence goes on from JAWQFJ010000595.1 coordinate 8,555, forward strand.
GTGGATGGCAGAAACCACACCATTTAGGGAGGAGTGTCCCCTCCGCTGCCATGTACCATCCACAGACACTGCAGTCTCCACAACATGTTGCTCAGTGTCAGCAGACAAATGAATTTCTTTGGCAGCTTCAGCCATACTACGCTGACAAAGTGCAGAAGCTGATACTTTCAGAGCATTCACTTGATTCCTGTATGCTGCATTGGTCATAGCCTTTGGCATGTTCATAAATGCTGAGAAAGTTTTTATCTTTCTCAGTCCACACCCAATCTGTCTGAAAGCATAGATCGCTCTCTTGTTTACATCATGACTGTGCTTTGCCTTCTTTGATGTTGAGATCATCTGGATGGCATCACACGCTTGACACTTCACAATAAACTCCCTTGCGAAGCCCTGACTTGGAAGCCTCTCCTCCACAGTCAACTCCCTCCCCTGGCATTCTGTACATGACAACAACTCCTTCACGGACGAAAACAACACGTCCAAGTCTACGAATGCATAGCCATACTCACGATCACACAATGAGGTTGCTGCATCTTCACAAGAGGCAAGTTTCTGAGCAGATGCACTCTCGCAAACTTTATTGTTGCTATTTGCCTCGGCAATATTGTTGTCACTATGCCCAGCCCTGTCAGTAGCGTCAGTGTCACTACCCTGCGCAGACTCGCCACCGATACTTGGCAAGCCTGCTCCAGCTTGGACTCCGCCTCACCCCATCTCGGATAACTTCCTCTCACCACCACAGTCTTTCCCTACGAACTGATTCCCCATGAATCGCCTCTTTCTTCTCAGCACACTCGCAAACTTCCTCTTAATCGTCATCTTGCACTCTGCGTTCAAATAGACTCGGCAGTTGCAGCGTTCACACAGCGCGCGAAAAGCGGAAGTTGACACCAGCCAAATGTCACTGTTAACTGTGCGCTGATTGGCTTATAAGACCCTTCAGCTCATTATAATACTATGATCATCCAATGAAATTCATCCATAGAAAACTATAGGGATCGTTTCAAACATAAAACTGTGATGAAAATGGAGCAATTTGGTGAAAGAATTATGTTTCTATGATGAAAAATAGGGAAGTTATGAGTTACTGAATATTAATTAGGTCATCAGCTGATTTGACAGCACAAGAAATGTTTATACCATGCATAATAAATGACAATTTTCATCATTTTCCGCCACTTTGACAAGTTTATTGTTTACATCCATGCATAGCTAAGACTTTGTGGCGTCTAAAACTGGGGGTCCTCTCAAAACTCATAATTATGAGAAAATCATAATTTTTCAAGGTAGCCTAAGACCTTAAGGGGGTATTTGTTACAGGTTAATTTTTAACGGAGACTGTCTTTGTTTTGTGGTTTTATCTTAACTTTACACAACCCCACGATACTCAAGAATAGCAGTAAATTGTTGAGCTTGGATGGGGATGATAACTGCTATTCTTAGCAGAAACAAAATATACAGTAGTGTTCCAATTACTATTCTAGATATTATAAAACAGAAAACTTGCTCATTATATCCAGTTTTAAGCTGTGTTTGGCATTTAGTTGCATCTTAAATTGACGACAATGTGTGGTGTAAAGTTGAGATGAGAGATACTTTGCTGTTTTAGTTCAACTGGTCATTATAGAAGTGCCCACACACTTCAGAAACATTGAACACATGCATTCTGATAAGTTGTGATGCTAGATTGTTGATAAATCAAAGTTTGAGCTGTCTTGCTGTCTTATCTTATCTTGACACAACTTCAGGGAACACAAGGAAGATGGCTTGGTGTCAAGATAAGATGATACTGATTATTGCTTTTCTGAAGAAAAAAAGACGGTTGTGTATTCATTCCAAACCAATTAACGTGCCGTAAGAGAGAATATTTACTTACAATGCACATTTTTCTTCTGTGTTTGGCATTTGGTTGCATCTTAACTTGACGACAATGTGTGGTGTAAAGTTGAGATGAGAGATACTTTGCTGTTTTAGTTCAACTGGTCATTGTAGAAGTGCCCACACCTTTCTGAAACATTGAAGGCACTTATTCTGATGATGAGTGGTAGTGCTAGATTGTTTATAAATCAAAGTTTGGTCTGTCTTGCTATCTTATCCTATATTGACACAACTTCAGGGAACACAAGGAAGGCGGCTTGGTGTCAAGATAAGATGATACTGATTATTGCTTTTCTGAAGAAAAAAGATGATTGTGTTCTCATTCTAAACAATTTAATGTGCCATAAGAGAGAATATTTACTTACTATGCACAGTTTTCTCCTGTGTTTGGCATTTGGTTGCATCTTAACTTGACGACAGGTTTTTGCACCGCTCGAAGCAAGCAGTGAGGGTACTCTGTACCTGTGGGTTCATTATCCAAACTCGTGGTCTAAAAAGGGCTACTTTTTGTGACAGTTATTTCTTAACACTTGCGTTTTCATGTCCCATGACTCCGTTAATTTTTAATCTGATGTGTTTCAGCCGCATCCATGTAGGAGATTTTCTGGAAGTTTCGCTGATGCCCGTCAGGCCCCTTCCCCGTCATGCTGTGGGGGATTCTTTCATTGGATCGGTTAGTACTTAACCTTCACACTGACTTACTTACTTACGCCTTTGACCCCTCCTGGGGCATAGGCCGCAAACAAGGGTTCTCCATCCATCCCGGTCCTGAGCAATCTTCTCCAACTGTCACAAGACTACGATTTTTACAACACTCAAAGGACTACGTAGGTCACTCAGTACCCATTCCTATTGGTTGTATCCCTACCCATGTCGTCCTGAAAGGAATATTCACCGAAGCTCTTAAAAAAAAGGATACTGAGCGACTCACCTCCTCCTGAGAGGAATACCCACTGTAATTTCGGTCAACCCAGACTGAAAGTTAAGCATGTTGTCATCACCAAAAATATGGGTACTGAGCGACCCACGTAGTCCTTAGCATGCAGTTCAAAATCACCTGTTAATTTATTTAAAAAAACAGCTGAATAACAGCTGAATAAAATTATTTTAAAATAGGGGAATATGAACATCCATAGAAACCTGGAAAAGTCACAAAATTGCATGTAGATGCATGCAATAGAAGGTTAAGTTAGTTTTACGGATATATTTTGTGGTACATTCTACAACCAAGTATTTTATCTGTTTTAAATAATTTCCAATGCCTGGACAATGAGTTTTTATTGGTTCAAAACAGAAATTCTTCTTTGGCATTAAAATTAAAGGTGACCCCAGTTAACACTTTGTTTCCAATGAAATACGTTTCTGTTGCAGGTTGAAAGTGTCGAGGAGGATGGTGTATATATCAGAAACATGAAGTAACAGGGGGACTACTTTGTGTTTCCCAATGTTGAGAATTCGTGGTTTGTGTATGCCACAGAGATCAAAAGAATCATGCCACCACCAACCATTGACAATCGCTTGAAACATTTTTTCCCATAAACTTTTGCAGCACAACATTGACACTGGCTTTAAACTGTCTGTATAAACTTGAGCAGTGTACTGTCTAGTTTTTTTAAATACATGTATTTCATTTGATGTTTATCTACTCAGAATGTAAGGTGATGATGATGTGTGAACTGCGTTGGTATGCTGTGGTCATCCAAGTGGATAGCGTGTGGTGTTGGATAAATGCATCTTTCTCACATGACATGTAAATAGTGTGTTCTTTTTCACTGTCATCTTATTTCTGTTTTACTTGTCTGAGGCTTAATAAAAGAAGCAGATCAAAATTTCCTTTTTAAGGAAAAAATAATGTATTGACTTGGTGATTTGTATCGAATGTTTATTCTCTCATTTATTCAACTAAACGGAGCAAGTCTGCATCTGTGATCATTGTGTGACACTTGATTATCCAATATATTGTTGGAAACATGTTGAAACAAGTATCTGGCCATTTTCCATGTTATGCATAAATTAATATTGTTCTATTTTCCAAGTTTGTGTAAAGTTATGATAATGCTAATACAAAGTTTCATCTGTAGAAATTATTAAGGGATACCTTGTTCACCAAATTATCATTAGACATGTTGGAAAAGTGTGTATCTATAGCATATTTAAGATGCATTCTGATCATGATGCCACATCATGCTTTTTTGTTTACGTTTGTGTAAGGTTATGTTAAAAATGGTGTCAAGTTGAGTTAAAACCCAGACTTTTCGCAATTGCTTGAAATGGTGAAACACTTTTTGATGCCACTTTCAATAGATTGATTATGTATAGAGCATTGTTTTAGCCAGGATCTTTTTCATAGTGGTGCAATGCATTTTTTATTTATTAGAAATTAAAAAGTCTTTTGTCACGGTGTCAAGTTAAGATGGTGAACTGAGCAATTTCCATTTTATGTCTTTAATGAGCTTTTAGTACAGTGTGCTATATTTATTTTTTCTTCAATATAAAGAATAATTGATTTGCATTCATGCTAATGGAGTAATATTTTTTGTCTTTAAGAAATGTTTAAATTGAAGAGGATTTTTAACATATTTTTACAAGCCGAACAGAAGGCAACCACAATGAGAGCCAGGATATGTGTATCAATCCTTTCTGCTGTTGATAATTGTTAAACCTCTATTAGATGAGACCCTGAACACATTTTTAAAACAAAATTGCTGTAATTATGCATGTTACATTGATTTTGAATGGCAGTTAAGGCTGCGGTGTAAAGTTAAGTTAAGACAAATGCTAACCTCTAATTTGACTAACAATTATGATTTTATTTCATTTCTTCTTGACCTAGGATCAATAATATCATTAATACTTGGATGTTGAAGCTGCAATAAAGTTTTTGTGTTGAATAGTTTATCTTTTGTGGCTTTTTTCTGAATGTGTGGTGGTGTCAAGTTAAGATAAGACTCCAAACTGTCTTCTTCAAATACAACTAAACTAAAGATTGCATTCAGTTTTTCTTTTCTGTACAGTTTAGACATCACCTAATGCATCATATTTATGTGAAATAAAGAGTGTATCAGAAAGTTTATTTTGAAATATTTGTGTCACACCAATACTCAGCACCTCTGTACTCTTGACCATATATATATATACACACACATAAGCATATCCCAACTAACATGAACACAAGTACATACACTTATACACATACAGGCACAAAAGCTAGCATATAGAAATGCACACATATACATGGTCACTTGTACACATTCATCAACACAGATCTCCTCCTTCCCTTCATCCCCCTCCCCCCCCTCTCTCTCCTTTGTCTGTCTGTCTGTGTCTCTCTCTCTCTCTCTCTCTCTCTCTCTCTCTTTCTGTCTCTTTCTCTGTCTCTTTCTCTGTGTCTCTCTCTCTCTCTCTCTCTCTCTCTCTCTGCCTGCCTGCCTGTCTGTCTGTCTCTCTCTCTCTCTCTCTCTCTCTCTCTCTCTCTCTCTCTCTCTCTCTCTCTCTGTCTCTCTCTCTCTCTCTCTGTCTCTCTCTCTCTCTCTCTCTCTCTCTCTCTCTCTCTCTCTCTCTCTCTCTCTGTCTCTCTCTCTCTCTTTCTCTCTTTCTCTCTCTCTCTCTCTCTCTCTCTCTCTCTCTCTCTCTCTCTCTCTCTCTCTCTCTCTCTCTCTCCTCCCTCCCTCCCTCCCTCCCTCCCTCCCTCCCAACCCCCCTCCCTCCCTCCCTCCCTCCCTCCCTCCCTCTCTCTCTCTCTCTCTCTCTCTCTCTGTCCACCCCCACTACCCCCCCCCCACCCCCACCCTCACCCCTTCCTCTCTCTCTCCCTCCCCTAGAGTGACGTTAACTTAATGGACCAATGGGCTGAGCATTAAAAATTTGTTCTTCTGTTCTGTTATGTTTCTCAAGTTGTGAAAGTTCATATTTGCCTAACAGTACACATGACCACTATTGTTTCTCGTTCTTACATATTGTTGCTGTGATTGACAGGCCGCACTCTGCATGCCAAGGAGAAGCACTCTGTGGGAGGAAGTTTGGAGGAGACAGCTGCAGAGGTACTTTCCTTTTGATCATTACTGTACAATACTCTATTGTCGGGTAAGGCACACACATCTAAACAAAAAGGTGTGTTCATGCTTTTCCAACCAACCCTACTTTTTTGTGCTGATTCTAAACTCACACGCATACACACACATGCATGCATGCATGCACACATGCACGTACACTCACACACACATACACACACTGGTTGGTATCAATAGCTGAGATACTGCAGCTGATAATACTACTAAAGTAGTGTAATTCAGGCACAGGGTTTTAGGAATATCAACGTGTGTGTTTGTGTGAGTGTGTGTGTGTGTGTGTGTGTGTGCATGCATATGTGTGTGTGTGTGTGTATGCGTGCGTGTGTGTGTGTGTGCGTGCATATGTGTGTGTGAAACGCCAGACCAAAATCAAATCCTGCTGCTGCTTCCATAACCTGCAGTGTGTGTGGACGCCCCTGCCCATCAGAGTTTTGCCTGTAGTCCCACATGTGATGACACTGAATACTGCATACAGCCACTACTGCTGGACACTCCCCTCATCAGCTGGATTCTGAGGTCGTGGAGCTTTCATGGCCATTCCAGTAGCTTGACCATGGGCGGCCCCAAGCAGCGCAATACACAACCAGAGAGTGTCTACGTTGCTGGTGGCTGCCTGTTTATAATGCCTGCTGGACAGCCACACCCACAGTGAGGCAGATTCAACAGTCTGCTGCACCTGTCCTCTCACCTTTCTCATGGCCCTGAACCCTGCCCCTAGGTATTGTAAGAAGCAGATGGCAGAATGCCCCACAAAGCCTCTGCAGCCAACCTCGTCTGGGAAAATTCACACTTCATCCCCTGCATGACGCCATGAGTCCACGTTGTAATGACCAACTATGCTGATTAGAGCATCTATTTTAGGATCGGGATTTGGCGTAGGAGCTCCACCTGTTGGCAGTTGTGTGAGGTGATTGGGTGCCATGGATCGATCCCTGCTTGGGATGATGACTGTTACTCTCCATCATTCTTTGTCTTGAAGGGGAGGATGCTACATGTTGTCTTTAAACTTTAAACTGAAAATAGTTACCTCCCTTATTTGTTGGTTAGTGATTGTCACTTGGATAAAGACATTAGAACTGAACTACATCTTACAGCCTTTATCCCCTTCACACTTGTGCCTTGACATGAAACAGGAGGATTTAAATTCCTTGCTGGTTTGCACTCTTCCAGCAGGATTTGAATATCCATATCTAGTAAGTGGTGTGAAATTTTGGGGAATGGTACCGATTTAGTGATTACTCCTATTGTCAGGATGTGAAAAATGCTTTGAGGAAAATGTCTGACTTGAGTGAAATTTGGGGGAATGGTACTGATTTAGTGATTACTCTTATTGTCAGGATTTGAAACATGCTTTGATATATATCCATATCTAAGTGGTGTGAAATTTGGGGGAATGATACTGATTTCATTTAGTGAATGTTCTTGTTGTCTCACACCATCCTATCCGCCATCATGTGCATGGCATGTATGTATGTTTGATTGTTTCCTATGGGAATGATATGTATGTACATGTTTGATTGTTTCCTCTGGGAATGAAATGTATGTAAATAGTAGTAATGGTTTTAGTAGCAGTCATGGTAATAACAACAACAACAATGATTATAAAGCTGTTTTGTAGTTGTTGTTATAATCATCATTAGATACATAAGACAATAAGTACAAACTTTGCATCTCACAGATCAAGAAGAGGGGAGGGGAGGCCTTCCCTGTTCAGTGTGACCACAGCAAGGACGAGGAGGTCAAGAAACTGTTCCAACAGGTGGCCTCAGAGCAAGATGGACAGCTGGACATCCTGGTCAACAACGCCTATGCTGCTGTCAATGTGAGCTTGAATCCACTTGCCTTCATTCAATGTTGATAGCATGGAATGTGTGGGAAAATGTAATGAGAAGTGTCATCTAGAAAGTTCATGATACTTTCGCTCTTGCTCTTTGTTATATGTGTTCTGTTGATAGCATGGAATGTGTGGGAAAATGTAATGAGAAGAATCAAATAGTTTCATCGCACTGGAGACTGCTCAACCGTCAGTTCACACGTAGTGAGCACATAGCGAGCATGTTTGTGTGTGTGGTGTTCCACAAAACATCATGTTCACAAACACACCAGATGGTCCACTGTATGACAGTCTGTGAAATCCAAGGCTGTTATCATTGCAGATTATGGAAATTGCACTTCATCACATGCTTGCTCTGCAACCATTGGCTGTTCACTAGCAAACTGCTTCCCTGAAAGTGGTTCTACTTGCTGCCAAGAGGCAACAAATTGCAGAAAATTGATACTCGAGTGTATTTTCACTTGTTCATTCAGTTCGCCCAGCTGTTCAACCACTTCACACTCTATGTGCTCGCTCAGTGGGAATTGATCCTTGAATCGCCTGCAAGCTGCTCACGAAACTCGGTTACTCAGTGGGAATTGGCCTTAAGGGACATTGTGGAGAAAAACAGGAAACACTTCCCAAGATCAGACAGACAGACAGAGAGACAGACAGACAGACAGACAGACAGACAGACAGACAGACAGACAGACAGACAGACAGACAGACAGACAGACAATCTTTATTATCCAGATGTGGAACTTCATTTGTACAATTACACAGTGTGATCTCTAAAATACATAATGATAAATGATATATACACAGTTTCAACAAGTTATAAGCACAAATGATATAATAGGTGAGACTCCCTTTCACATTAGGCACACTCTCTATGTCTCTCTCTCTGTGTCTCTCTGTCTCTGTCTCTGTCTGTCTCTGTCTCTCTCTCTCTCTCTCTCTCTCTCTCTCTCTCTCTCTCTCTCTCTCTCTCTCCCTCTCCCCCTGTGGGTTCGGGGTAAGAATTGACCCACTGCGTCTCTCTACGCGATTCGTAAGAGGCGAATAACTAGGGACACCATGACTTGATTTTCGTTTACTCTAAACTGTTCTAGTGATTTTCGTGCTTAATGGCCTTATATAGCCTACAAGGCTGATAGGCCGTAATACTCCATCCATCCATCCATCTCTCTCCCCCCCCTCTCTCTCTCTCTCTCTCTCTGTATCTCTCTCTGTATCTCTCTCTCTGTATCTCTCTCTGTATCTCTATCTCTCTCTCTCTGTGCATATATATATATATATATATATCTGTATCTCTCTCTGTATCTCTCTCTCTCTCTCTCTCTCTCTCTCTCTCTCTGCTTACTTGATCCTTACATGATAGCTAAATTGGAACAGTGAGACAGAGGAGGGAAACTTGGGAGTAGCTGGGGCGTACCTGATAGCTAGGTCAGTTTGGGTATGGCTCCCAGGGGTGGAGAGAGTTGGAATCGGACATTTACCCTAAAATGGAGGCAGTTGCATTAGCAGGATCTCCAGCTGGAGAGTTCTGCTGAATCTTTTTACCAGGAAATGATTAGATCTGTTCAGCACAAGGGTATATCAGTGTATGTGAAAGACAGTTTTCTGCATGGTGAATTCTGATAAACAAAGGTGGTACTTGCAGGCAATCATGACGAACTATGGCAAGCCTTTCTGGGAACAGGATGAAGACCTCTGGGACACTGTCAACATTGTGGGACTCAGGTAAGCATTTTCCTGCCTTTAGGCAGTAGTGTATGAGATGCTTCTCTGAGTTCAAGGACCAGCTGTACTTTTGCCCATGTGTCTTCGTCCCCTTGGAACTCAGTGGAGGAATACCAACTCTTCTCTCAATGCTGGCAACTTCTCTGGAATTGCTTTTTGACCATCTTCAGTATCTCCAGCAGTTCCGTCTGTAACTTCTCAGATGTGTCAGAGTTGTGCCCAAAAGCACAAAGGATGAGGTGGTACCAGTGGTAGAACTGGCAGCAGTGGAAGAGAAGGTGGTGATAGTGGAGGTAGCTAAAGTGGAGGAGGAGATGAGGGAAGAGGACATTGATGACAACAACTGCAACTTTCCCTTCTCCCCTCCCCCTTCTCCCCCTTTCCCCCTCCCCCCTTCCCTCCTTCCCCCTCCCCCCCCCTCCTCCCCCCCCCCTCCTCCTCCCCCTCCTCCTCCTCCCCCTCCTCCTCCTCCTCCTCCTTCTCCTCCCCATCCTCCTCCTCCCCATCCTCCTCCTCCTCCTCCTCCTCCCCCCCACTCCTCCTCCCACCCCCCCACCCTCCTCCTCCCCCCCCCCTCCTCCTCCCCCCCCCCTCCTCCTCCCCCCTCCTCCTCCGCCCACCCCCCTCCTCCTCCTCCTCCCCTCCTCCTCCTCCTCCTCCTCCTCCTCCCTCCTCCCTCCTCCTCCGCCCTCCTCCTCCCCCCCCCCCCTCTTTCTCCTCCTTCCCCCACTACCCCCCTCCCCTTCTCCTCCTCCCCCTCCTCCTTCTCTCACCCACCCCTCCCCTCCCCCACTTCCCCCACAATAGCAGCAGCAGTCACCGATACCCTTATAATAACAGCGCAGTGAGAAGAGCAGTCAGCAAACTCATACTGCTTGCCTCTACCAACAGTAGGCTCCTTGTGTTTGCAGGAACCACTACATGTGCTCTGTGGAGGCAGCCAAGCTGATGGTACCCAGGAAGCAAGGCCTCATCATCAACATCTCCTCCTTTGGGGGGCTGACCTACCTTTTGAACATCCCCTATGGGGTCGGCAAGGCCGGGGTGAGTCAGGCCAGCAGTTGCTGTGGGAGCATGTGGTGCAGTCTTGGCAGTGTTTGTATGGAGGATGGGCACGTACTGGAAGGCCTCCAACCAGGTAGAGCTGCATAGGGAAAAGGCAACTTGTTTGCCCCCCTCTGCCCTACAGAGACATCTGCAAAGGAGATCTCTAGGCACTGGGGACTGGTGTGGACACCTGGGTGGCCGCTGCTATAGACAGCTGCACCTGGAGACAAGAGTCTTGTTCAAGAGACCTAGTGCTCCATCGAGCGCTCTGCGAACCCAGATATATTGTCACTCTTGAACAACTTTACATAACTGAATGCCAATCAAGATGGCTTCCACAATGCATTCTCATTGTCGCAGAGTGCGCTTCTCAGCCTAGAGCGAACCAGCAGCAGCAGCAGCAGCAGACTGGTCGTTCCCTGAGGAAGCAGCTGTGCATCAAGGCTCAGCATCGCTCAAATAAAATAGTATGTCAAAACTCAAGTGCTGACTTACAGTATACTATAAGCAAAACTTTCTCATCACTTAAGGGTAGCCGCTACTCGAGAAAACTGGTATTTCATTTCCATAGGTTCTACTAATGGTATCTTTATGAAATTTTGCACAGGTGTTCAGCATCATCATACTACACTTCACACCAAATCTGATCAAGCTAACTGCCATACATTTTGTATTTTGAAGATGTTTATTTTCACTGACGGTGACACAATTGATCAAAATGGTTACAGCACTTAAAGTGCACAAAAAGACAAAAACTTAGAGTTAGCATGTTACTATAATCTTAATTAATGGAAGTAAATACCTGTATTGCAGGAAAGCTCAGTGAAATAAAAGTGATGAACTTGGAAACTTCCGTGTCGATTTTTGACCTGGTTTCTGTCAATATAATCATCAAAGTAAAGCACATCTGGTCAACACTGCTCCTTGAAAATCTCTACTTGTACTCAGCACACATTGTTCAGTACATGGTGAAAATTTCAGAACTGTACCTGAAACTGTGACTCCCCACCATTTCTCCTCGTTGGGTCACAGTGCACAAAAACGCGATTTTGAGAAAACGAAGCTTGAACATTGGAAACTGTTGGTACACATTGTTCATCATCCACAGGAGAGAAATGCAACATCAGAATGCACCAGAACCATAAGTGGGACCCTCAGCTTTCTTCCTCTCTTCTTCCCTTCTTGTCTTCTGCAGCTTCTTTCTTGCTTTGGCCATCTTGTCCATGTGGGAAGTCTCGGACTTGCGTTTCCTAGCACCAGAGCTGAAACTGTTTCACCACCTGGGACTCCTGCATCTGTCATGCAGGATGGGTGCTGGCTCCTCTGTTGAACTGGCACACTGCCATGGCTACTCCACACTCCAGAGTCTTCAACCCCACAAACTGTCTTTGGAATTCTTCTCCATATGCTGGCATGTGTGGACTCTCTGACTGCCTGTCGAGCTTGCTCTAGGGTGATCTGCAGAGTTCCTTCCATTACACTGCTTCTGATCACTTGGGAATGGTCTTGAAAAGTTTGATGGTGCAATCCACCTTGCACATTGAGAATGGAGCAAACTTTCTGCAAAACCTGAGCTCTCACAGCTACCTCTTTCATCGCCTATGCACCTCAAAAGGCATTCTGCTTCTGTTTGTCTCCTTGTCATCACTAATCTGCTCAATGCTGTGGACTTTGTTGGAGTAATGACAAGCACTGCATGTCACTGCAGTCAGCACTGACAAGCCAACCGACTTCTCAAAGCTCACACTCAGTGATGCTTTTCTGCACACGGGACAAAGCAGAGGCTGAACAAGTCTATTGAGGCAAGAAAGCTGCGCAAAACAAAACACATTGTTGTTGCCCGAGTGGGGACTGTCTCGTTCAGTCAAGCAATTGACAGACTGCAAAGAGCCAGAGAAGTAGGACAGTTTTCTAGCTGACGTGCTCACTGATGAAGTCTGTGGTGTCTGCTGGGCATTTGAAGTTTGATGGGTGGCTGATGTCGAAGCCTGAGGAGCAGATGATGTAGTTGATGGTGTCGCACGAAGTGTAGTGCTGGGTGTTGATGATCCAGAATCAGCTGCTGCAGATGAATCTACGTCATCGGTGTTTTCGGCTTGCAATGCTTTCTTTCGACCACGAGTTTCATTCGACGGCCGTCTGGAGCCTCTGAATGTATGTACAGTATTCCACCGCACCTTCGGCATGTTCACATTTTCTATCCGACCTGATGAAAGCTTGAGAAGAGCAAAATACTCGAACTGACTGTACGGCACACGGAATAGACGCTCCCGATCTGCCTAAGGCAGATTTCGACCACCGAGTTTCGACCACGAGTTTCGTTCAGTCACGTCCTGGAGCCGATGATTGTACTGCACGTATGCCTGCTACCCCATCCTTGGCATATTCACATGTATTATTGATAAACTGACTGCTTGAAAAGAGCTACGACTGCTTGATAAGAGCGACAAGTTGACAGAGATGCACGGAGCGAGCAGACGGCATAGCGCGAAATAGGCGGTCACGTGACCAAATCCAACCAATCGCAGATGGGGATTCTGTCAGAAAACCAAGACGCGGTTGATGATTGGTTAGACACGTCAGATGGGTCCCTCATGAATATTGATCGGCAGAGCTGCCTGTCTTCCATTTTGGGAACACAATTGCATCAGCCTGGAAGCCGCGAGATCTCGCTTTCAAACGATATCTTACATGCTGTAAACAAAAATGGCGGCAAGCGGGCAGCGTGCGGAGAAACACGGCAATTTTTCACAGAAAACGACACAATTTTCAGCTGCAACGAAGTAAATTCTGGAAGGGTGGGTGTGCAAAAGTCTGTTTTATAGTGGTTTTTATAAGTTTCTAAGCCATCTCAGGGGTCTCAATGTGAAAAGCAGTGTTCATATGAGCTGACTATACCAAAATCTCAAAGTAGCCAAAAATTGATATTTTAACGGTTTTGTCGACCCGCGGCTACCCAAGGGAGGTTATACAATGAACTATGGGCTGATGTAAGATAGAGAGTTACCTCCCTTCAAACTTTTTAGAAGTCTTTGCAAAATTAATGCTCACATCTTGCCAGGTAGTTATTTCAGAGCAGTTATTCTTTCAGAAAAGAAAAGAACAACATCTGCTTAACTTCTTGTAATTTCTCATACAACTTGGGTGTTGACCCTTACCAAGAAGTCATTACATAAGCTGAGTGGTCAGGTCTAGGCCAAGCCTGCTTGTATTGGCATAATGTCACATCTGATGGGGGGTAAAGGTTGTCTAATTTTCTCTCTATTGTGATTGGTTTTGAAGCAGATTGTTTGCTTTCACTCTATGAGGAGGGGTTTATGCATACCCATACAAGCGGTTGGGGGTGGAGGTAATGAACTTCCCCGCATAGTGGATTGTGCAGTCAATCCTAATTCCGATGCCATAGTAAGGGGATCACAGGTCAAAATATGTGCTGCTGTGCACATTTTGATGGTGACTTTTGTCCACTTGCCAAAAGCAGCCATTTTGGATCAACATGCATAGCCCCTTCGCAGCGGGCTATCAAGTGCTCAGCTGTGTTGTGCCTAGCAGCTGTTCAAGAGTGGAGCACTATCAAGTGCTCAGCTGTGTTGTGCCTAGCAGCTGTTCAAGAGTGGAGCACTATCAAGTGCTCAGCTGTGTTGTGCCTAGCAGCTGATCAAGAGTGGAGCACTATCAAGTGCTCAGCTGTGTTGTGCCTAGCAGCTGTTCAAGAGTGGAGCACTATCAAGTGCTCAGCTGTGTTGTGCCTAGCAGCTGTTCAAGAGTGGAGCACTATCAAGTGCTCAGCTGTGTTGTGCCTAGCAGCTGTTCAAGAGTGGAGCACTATCAAGTGCTCAGCTGTGTTGTGCCTAGCAGCTGTTCAAGAGTGGAGCACTATCAAGTGCTCAGCTGTGTTGTGCCTAGCGGCTGTTCAAGAGTGGAGCATTATCAAGTGCTCAGCTGTGTTGTGCCTAGCAGCTGTTCAAGAGTGGAGCACTATCAAGTGCTCAGCTGTGTTGTGCCTAGCAGCTGTTCAAGAGTGGAGCACAATCAAGTGCTCAGCTGTGTTGTGCCTAGCAGCTGATCAAGAGTGGAGCACTATCAAGTGCTCAGCTGTGTTGTGCCTAGCGGCTGTTCAAGAGTGGAGCACTATCAAGTGCTCAGCTGTGTTGTGCCTAGCAGCTGTTCAAGAGTGGAGCACTATCAAGTGCTCAGCTGTGTTGTGCCTAGCAGCTGTTCAAGAGTGGAGCACTATCAAGTGCTCAGCTGTGTTGTGCCTAGCAGCTGTTCAAGAGTGGAGCACTATCAAGTGCTCCCTACCCCTAGGTCTCTTGAACGACCTGAAGGGTTGCGGAGGGGCCTCTCCCAGTTTGAGAGGAACCTGATGGAGAGATGGATGACCGGTGCCTCTGGGGGAAAGTCCAGCACTAGGCAGACAGACTGGCTTCAACCCTTAAAAGTGGATACTGTCACTACTATTGTCATTCCTTTATTAGTCTCTAAGTCACAGCAGAAACTGTCAGGACTGGCACCTGGTTGCACAAATCCATGGTTCTCCAGGGCTGATGGATGCCAGCTTGGTAGAAATGAATGTGTAAGCATGGACTGGGTGCCAGTTCTTTGGATGTGAGCGGAGTTGTGAGGAAGCAGCAAAGAGTATCTCTGTATCTCTGAGGATCTTGCACAGCAGGCCAGGGTAGTGATGAACTCCATGGTTATGTTGAAAGTTTTTGGCATTCTCAGATATTTCTAGGGCATGTTCCCCAGAACTATGATCTGCTTGTCAAAGGAAATTGGAGGGGTATTCCTTTTTATTTATGGATCGCTGTTATCATATCCTATCAGTCATTTCTTGCAGGAAATCAATTTTCAAAACCAAATACTACTTTTTTAAAACACTGACTCTTATATGATTACAGCAGTCAATTTAACTTAAAACTTTAAATGCTCTTCTTTATTTCTAGCTAGCACATCAAGGCTCTGGGAGTAAGTCTCTGAAATGGTCAAATCTGGGAGATTTATTCCCCAGAAAAGGGTTGCGATAGGAGGAGGGAAAGACAGCCGGGAAGAGGGAAGGAAAACTTTCTTGCAGTGGATGATGTCACATAGTTTGAGTGATGCCATCAAAAAAATAATTTCTGGAAAGATTTAACACTTCCTAAGAGAATTTTCTTTTCACACAACAACATAAAACTGACTGAGGACAAGGGGCATGTTTGCTAGGTGTAAAATCTCAAGAGAATCTCGAGGGCTAGGCGCTGCCTGTTTCTTGCTCATTAGCCGTAGGTGCGTCTCGTTCACCCTCGACTAGCCATTGAGGTGAGCCACTTGCTTAACAAACGAGCTCAAGGTGTTGATTTTTATATTTGATTGGAAGGTGAATGTAGAAATGTTTCTGTGGGTTGGACAAGGGATTACATGACCAATTTATTGCTACATGTGGGTTGGGCACAATATTGTACAGTTGTAGTGGAGTTTAAAGACATGGTCAAATCTGAATTATCCGACTTATTCCCAAGCTGATTCCACTTTCCTCTGTCAGGTCAAAGACACTATCTAACGGGACCGCCAGCTTCTTCAGTTTGACGTGATTTGTCATATGACCTCTCGTGACGTTTTGAAGTTCGTGGGAACATCTCTTCTGGTAGAATGAAAGCTACAGTGGACTAGTAATAATCGTGTTTTCACATAGTAGCTTCTTTCATGTGTATCTGCATTTTATTAATTCAAAGATTGAAAGAAAGTAGTGTATTACTTTTGTAATAAAGACACTTTAAGCTAAATGAAGCAAGAATTCATACTTGATCAATTTGTTTACATTTGCCAGACCAGTGCAGGAATGTGCATGTGATTTTTCAATATTGCCGTTAGTTTTATAGCAAAAGTTTAGGTGCTGTACTTGTCATCAAGAAATATTCTTAGACTGACAAATTAATATCATAAGTTAGTGAGCTTTCATCAAAGAGCGAACAGCGCAGCTATTGTAAAATAGTGGCTCACCAGAACTGATGTTCTCACGAATCACTACCTCTCTTGCAATTTGGTGAAGCTGGCGGTCCCGTTAGATAGTGTCTTTGGTCAGGTGGAGACCACTGCATGGGGAAGAACTCAATTAAAAAAAAATTAATTTGTAAAGCTCTTTCTTGTCCTTGCAGTGTCTCTTGCATGCCCAGATTTTGATGGCGGTGGCTGAGGAAATTTTACAATGTTGTTTTCAGTGTGACAGGATGGCAGCTGACTGCAGCATTGAACTGCGCAAACACAGCGTGGCTTTCATCAGCCTGTGGCCCGGCGCAGTGCAGACAGAAAATGTCATGCACATCATGGACCAGAACATCCTGAAGGACGAGGCTGCCTCTGTGAGTTCCTTCTGTCATTTACTTGTCCCCTTCTTTTTGGTTCCCTTTAGTTTAAAAAAAAAAAATTCTCGTGTCTTTGAAAGTTTTAAGCCATTGGCCAACACCTTTTTGTTTTGTACATATAATACAATTTTGATTTATTTTGTTATTTTGCTACTGTTTTATTATATTTAATTAGCTCACAGGGTTTTACCTTGTCCCTTTTTTAGCACAGTGCCCGTCACATTAGAGCACTGTGCCCGTCACATTAGAGCACTGTGCCTGTCACATTAGAGCACTGTGCCCATAACATTAGAGCACTGTGCCCGTCACATTAGAGCACTGTGCCCGTCGCATTAGAGCATGGTGCCTTTTGCATTAGACCACTGTTCCCGTCACATTAGAGCACTGTGCCCGTCACATTAGAGCACTGTGCCCATCACATTAAAGCACTGTGCCTGTCACATTAGAGCACTGTCCCCGTCACATTAGAGCACTGTCCTCGTCACATTAGAGCACTGCCAGTCGCATTAGAGCACTGTGCCAGTCGCATTAGGACACTGTCCTCGTTCCATTAGAGCACGGTGCCCGTCACAGAGCACTGTGCCAGTCGCAGTAGAGCATGGTACCCGTCACATTAGAGCACGGTGCCCGTCACATTAGAGCACTGTGCCCATCACAGAGCACTGCTCATCACATTAGAGCACTGTGCCCATCACATTAAAGCACTGTGCCCGTCACATTAGAGCACTGTGCCCGTCACATTAGAGCACTGTGCCCGTCACATTGGAGCACTGTGCCCGTCACATTGGAGCACTGTCCCCGTCACATTGGAGCACTGTCCCCTTCACATTGGAGCACTG
The DNA here is from genome assembly GCA_034096865.1 of Theodoxus fluviatilis. Taxonomy (NCBI): domain Eukaryota; kingdom Metazoa; phylum Mollusca; class Gastropoda; order Cycloneritida; family Neritidae; genus Theodoxus; species Theodoxus fluviatilis. Next base: position 26,289 of record JAWQFJ010000595.1, read on the forward strand.
TCCCCGTCACATTGGAGCACTGTGCCCGTCACATTGGAGCACTGTGCCCGTCACATTGGAGCACTGTCCCCGTCACATTAGAGCACTGTGCCCAACACATTAAAGCACTGTGCCCGTCACATTAGAGCACTGTGCCCAACACATTAAAGCACTGTCCCCGTCACATTGGAGCACTGTCCCCGTCACATTAGAGCACTGTGCCCAACACATTAAAGCACTGTGCCCGTCACATTAGAGCACTGTGCCCAACACATTAAAGCACTGTGCCCGTCACATTGGAGCACTGTGCCCGTCACATTGGAGCACTGTCCCCGTCACATTAGAGCATTGTGCCCAACACATTAAAGCACTGTGCCCGTCACATTAGAGCACTGTGCCCAACACATTAAAGCACTGTCCCCGTCACATTGGAGCACTGTCCCCGTCACATTGGAGCACTGTCCCCTTCACATTAGAGCACTGTCCCCGTCACATTGGAGCACTGTCCCCGTCACATTGGAGCACTGTCCCCTTCACATTGGAGCACTGTCCCCGTCACATTAGAGCACTGTCCCCGTCACATTAGAGCACTGCCCCCGTCACATTAGAGCACTGTCCCCGTCACATTAGAGCACTGTCCCCGTCACATTAGAGCACTGTCCCCGTCACATTAGAGCACTGTCCCCGTCACATTAGAGCACTGTCCCCGTCACATTAGAGCACTGTCCCCGTCACATGGAATTTACTCAAACAGCTTAGTGTTCACAGTGAGGTGTTCATGTAAGGCAAAGCTAAGTCACTTCAGGTGCCAGATGTTGCTACATGTGGAGTTTGAACAGCTGCTCCAAGTTTTTGGCCGGTCTATTCTTTCCCACATCTGTTGTGTCCTGCAGCAGTGTACTCCACCCTTCCTGCCAGCTCAGTACTGCCCCTTTCTGTCCAGCAGAACTGTGGACTGCATCTCCAGTATTTCTGCTTGAACCCATTGTTCTAAACTTAGGATCTAAATAATCTCTTGACTGCTAATTTTAGAGCAGTGAGTGAGTGGTGTAGACATAAGAAGGGGCTACTGGGAAATAGCAGGCAGCTGGGTCACAATGGGAATAGCAGGCAGCTAGGTCACAATGGGAATGGCAGACAGCTAGGTCACAATGGGAATAGCAGACAGCTAGGTCACAATGGGAATGGCAGACAGCTAGGTCACAATGGGAATAGCAGACAGCTAGGTCACAATGAGAATGGCAGGAAGCTAGGTCACAACAGGATTAGCAGACAGCTAGGTCACAATGGAAATAGACATGCAGGATACAATGGGAATAGCACACAGCTAGGTCACAACAGGAATAGCAGGCAGCTATTTCACAACAGGAATAGCAAACAGCTAGGTCACAATGGGAATAGCAGACAGCTAGGTCACAATATAAATAGACAGACAGGTCACAATGGGAATAGACAGACAGGTCACAATGGGAATAGCAGACAGCTAGGTCACAACAGGAATAGCAGACAGCTAGGTCACAATGGGAATAGCAGACAGCTAGGTCACAATGAGAATTGCAGACAGCTAGGTCACAACAGGAATAGCAGACAGCTAGGTCACAATGGGAATAGCAGACAGCTAGGTCACAATGAGAATTGCAGACAGCTAGGTCACAATGGGGATGGCGGACAGCCAGGTCACAATGAGAATGGCAGGCAGCTAGGTCACAATGGGAATAGCAGACAGCTAGGTCACAACGAAAATAGCAGACAGCTAGGTCACATTATAAATAGACAGACAGATCACAATGGGAATAGACAGACAGGTCACAATGGGAATAGCAGACAGCTAGGTCACAACAGGAATAGCAGACAGCTTGGTCACAATGAGAATAGCAGACAGCTAGGTCACAATGGGAATAGCAGACAGCTAGGTCACAATGGGAATAGCAGACAGCTAGGTCACAATGGGAATAGCAGACAGCTAGGTCACAACAGGAATAGCAGACAGCTAGGTCACAATGGGAATAGCAGACAGCTAGGTCACAACAGGAATTCCAGACAGCTAGGTCACAACGGGAATTGCAGACAGCTAGGTCACAACGAGAATAGCAGACAGCTAGGTCACAATGAGAATGGCAGACACCTATGTCACAATGAGAATAGCAGACAGCTAGGTCACAACAGGAACAGCAGACAGCTAGGTCACAACAGGAATAGCAGACAGCTAGGTCATAACAGGAATAGCAGACAGCTAGGTCACAATGGGAATAGCAGACAGCTAGGTCACAATGGGAATGGCAGACAGCTAGGTCACAACGGGAATAGCAGACAGCTAGGTCACAATGGGAATAGCAGACAGCTAGGTCACAATGGGAATAGCAGACAGCTAGGTCACAATGGGAATAGCAGACAGCTAGGTCACAATGAGAATGCAGACAGCTAGGTCACAATGGGAATGGCAGACAGCTATGTCACAACGGGAATAGCAGACAGCTAGGTCACAATGGGAATAGCAGACAGCTAGGTCACAATGGGAATAGCAGACAGCTAGGTCACAACGGGAATACCAGACAGCTAGGTCACAATGGGAATAGCAGACAGCTAGGTCACAATGGGAATAGCAGACAGCTAGGTCACAATGAGAATGCAGACAGCTAGGTCACAATGGGAATAGCAGACAGCTAAGTCACAATGGGAATAGGAGACAGCTAGGTCACAATGGGAATAGCAGACAGCTAGGTCACAATATAAATAAACAGACAGGTCACAATGGGAATAGACAGACAGGTCGCAATGGGAATAGCAGACAGCTAGGTCACAACAGGAATAGCAGACAGCTAGGTCACAACAGGAATAGCAGACAGCTAGGTCATAATGTGAATAGCAGACAGCTAGGTCACAACAGGAATAGCAGACAGTTAGGTCACAACAGGAATAGCAGACAGCTAGGTCACAATGGGAATAGCAGACAGCTAGGTCACAACAGGAATAGCAGACAGCTAGGTCACAATGTGGAGGAAGTGCGCCTTGCAAATAAACATATTATTATTATTATTATTAATAGCAGACAGCTAGGTCACAATGGGAATAGGAGACAGCTAGGTCACAATGGGAATAGCAGACAGCTAGGTCACAACAGGAATAGCAGACAGCTAGGTCACAATGTGGAGGAAGTGCGCCTTACAAATAAGCATATTATTATTATTATTATCAATAGCAGACAGCTAGGTCACAATGAGAATGGCAGGCAGCTAGGTCACAATGGGAATAGCAGACAGCTAGGTCACAACGAAAATAGCAGACAGCTAGGTCACAATATAAATAGACAGACAGGCCACAATATAAATAGACAGGTCACAATGGGAATAGACAGACAGGTCACAATGGGAATAGCAGACAGCTAGGTCACAACAGGAATAGCAGAGAGCTAGGTCACAATGAGAATAGCAGACAGCTAGGTCACAATGGGAATAGCAGGCAGCTAGGTCACAATGGGAATAGCAGACCGCTAGGTCACAACAGGAATAGCAGACAGCTAGGTCACAATGGGAATAGCAGACAGCTAGGTCACAATGGGAATAGCAGACAGCTAGGTCACAATGGGAATAGCAGACAGCTAGGTCACAATGAGAATAGCAGACAGCTAGGTCACAATGGGAATAGCAGACAGCTAGGTCACAATGAGAATTGCAGACAGCTAGGTCACAATATAAATAGACAGACAGGTCACAATGGGAATAGACAGCTAGGTCACAATGGGAATAGCAGACAGCTAGGTCACAACAGGAATAGCAGACAGCTAGGTCACAATGAGAATAGCAGACAGCTAGGTCACAGTGGAAATAGCAGGCGGCTAGGTCACAATGGGAATAGCAGACAGCTAGGTCACAATGGGAATAGCAGACAGCTAGGTCACAATGGGAATAGCAGACAGCTAGGTCACAATGGGAATTCCAGACAGCTAGGTCACAACGGGAATTGCAGACAGCTAGGTCACAACGCGAATAGCAGACAGCTAGGTCACAATGAGAATGGCAGACACCTATGTCACAATGAGAATAGCAGACAGCTAGGTCACAACAGGAACAGCAGACAGCTAGGTCACAACAGGAATAGCAGACAGCTAGGTCGCAATGGGAATGGCAGACAGCTATGTCACAATGGGAATAGCAGACAGCTAGGTCACAATGAGAATGCAGACAGCTAGGTCACAATGGGAATAGCAGACAGCTAGGTCACAATGAGAATGCAGACAGCTAGGTCACAATGGGAATAGCAGACAGCTAGGTCACAATGAGAATAGCAGACAGCTAGGTCACAATGGGAATAGCAGACAGCTAGGTCACAATGGGAATTGCAGACAGCTAGGTCACAATGGGAATTGCAGACAGCTAGGTCACAATGGGAATTGCAGACAGCTAGGTCACAATGGGAATTGCAGACAGCTAGGTCACAATGGGAATGGCAGACAGCTAGGTCACAATGGGAATAGCAGACAGCTAGGTCACAATGAGAATACAGACAGCTAGGTCACAATGGGAATAGCAGACAGCTAGGTCACAATGAGAATGGCTGGCAGCTAGGTCACAATGAGAATAGCAGACAGCTAGGTCACAATGAGAATGCAGACAGCTAGGTCACAATGGAAATAGACAGGTCACAATGAGAATGGCAGACAGCTAGGTCACAATGAGAATGGCAGGCAGATAGGTCACAATGAGAATGGCAGGCAGCTAGGTCACAATGAGAATAGTAGACAGCTAGGTCACAATGAGAATGGCAGACAGCTAGGTCACAACAGGAATAGCAGACAGCTAGATCACAATGTGAATAGGAGACAGCTAGGTCACAATGGGAATAGCAGACAGCTAGGTCACAATGGGAATGACAGACAGCGAGGTCACAAAGGGAATGGCAGACAGACAGGTCACAATGAGAATGCAGACAGCTAGGTCACAACGGGAATAGCAGACAGCTAGGTCACAACAGGAATAGCAGACAGCTAGGTCACAATGGGAATGACAGACAGCTAGGTCACAACAGGAATAGCAGACAGCTAGGTCACAATGGGAATCGCAGACAGCTAGGTCACAACAGGAATAGCAGACAGCTAGGTCACAATGGGAATAGCAGACAGCTAGGTCACAACAGGAATAGCAGACAGCTAGGTCACAATGGGAATGGCAGACAGCTAGGTCACAATGGGAATAGACAGGTCACAATGGGAATGGCAGACAGCTAGGTCACAATGGGAATAGACAGGTCACAATGGGAATTGCAGACAGCTAGGTCACAATGGAAATAGACAGGTCACAATGGGAATAGCAGACAGCTAGGTCACAAAGGAAGTGACAGCCAAGAAGAAGAGCAGTAGTATAGTATGTTATGAACTCACACCAATGAATAAGGAGGAAGCACAACTTCTGCGTCATTGTTTACATCACAAAAGGACTTAAGACTTGAGTTTTCTGCACAAAAGTGTAGTTTTTAATAAAAACTGGACTGTATTGCTGTGTCTTTCAGAAAAAGTTGAAAACAATGTTTGAAAATGGAGAAACCACAGAGTTTGCTGGAAAATGTGTGGTGGCCCTGGCAAAAGGTAAGAAGAAATTTTAAGACAGTAATGTTAAATGTGGTTATTGTCAGTCTATAATGCTAAGTGTTTTATAGCGCAGCTGACCTGCCATACATCTGATTTTTTTCCCTCTCAATGTAATAGAACCAGTTAATGTTTTCAATGACTTCATGACAAGTGGTGACAAAGGAGCTTCAATACTGTCTCATGAATTTTAGATATGAAATAGAGTCTTGGATGAAAGAAGTAGGCTAGGTGAATCTGGGAAAGACACCTTAGTAGTACATGTATTTCACGCTAGGCTCCCCCTTGACCTCTAGGTTCAGCTGGGAAATTAGATGTGACATCACAGTAAAGCCAAGATCCGGTTTTCTAGGGAGAAAAGGAGATGCAAGTGTTCCCTAGCATTTATGTCATGTCTGTCATGGTAATGTGTTACCGCCCTATTAGAGAGAGAGAGAATAACAGTTGGAATTGACTTGTTCAAATGTACCTGCAAGTGTGTGTTTTTGGTGTGTGTGTGTGTGTGTGTGTGTGTGTGTGTGTGTGAGCGTGTGTGTGTGTGTGTGTTTGTGTGTGAGTTTGTGTGTGTGTGTGTGTGTGTGTGTGTGTGTGAGTGTGTGTGCACGTGTGTGTGTGTGTGCATGCATGTATATGCATGCATGTGTGTGTATTTTTGTTGTGTATGTGTGTGAGTGTGTGTGTATGTGTGTTTGTGTGTGTGTTTGTGTTTGCGTGAGTGTGTGTGTGTGTGTGTGTGTGTGTGTGTGTGTGTGTGTGTGTGTGTGTGTGTGTGTGTGTGTGTGTGTGTGCTCGCGTGTTTACATGCATGTGTGTCCTTATTGTATGGAAGAAATCTAAGTCAACAGGGGTGTTACAGTGAAGGAAAAACTGCAATAATCAGAGTATGTGGATTGAGGAAGAGAGCAAAAGAGCCTTCTAACTAATTTTTGGGAGTTTTCATTTTAAGCTGGTGACTAGAATTTGTACTGAAGTGATTGCTGAAAGCAGAGTTCTAAGACGATGAGTGCCTTCAGAACACTGTTCAAGCCCTTGAGGCCAGAATGCGAAACCGTAGGCAATGACTGTTGCAGATGACAAGATCATGGACAAGTCAGGCCGTGTCCTCACCACTGGAGACATGGCGGAGGAATACAGCTTGATGGACATTAATGGTAAACTTTGCCAGCTGTGTCTCTCTTACTAAAGCCATGCTTGTAGTGGACAGATTGCTCAAGTGACCCGGCCCAGTGTAGAGCAGTTTGAAACCCAGAAATGGTTGATGAGTTGCTATGTAAAACCACACCTTTACACCATTACCTTTAATGGACTAATCAACATCGATGCTCTCTTGGTATCATGTCGGTGCAAGTTGCTAAGCAGAGTTAAAAGTTTTGAATGAACTTGGGCAGACATCATGACCTTGTGTTGAGTACATTTTTCAAAGACCATTGTATGAACTGGTTGAGCGACTGGAGCAGGCCCAGAAAGCTCAACAGCCAGGGGTTCCAGCTGATGAAGAGGGCATTGAGCAGCTCTAGGTGTATGTTACAGTTGCTTTTCAAGAGACAGAACCTCTGGCATTGATAACCCTTTGTTTGTTATTTTGTTTGTCTTGCATTGTGAATCTTCTTGTTGTACATTGCTATTTTCTTAATGCCAGTGAAATGTAACTTTAATTTTGATATTGTGGATGAATAAAGTATATGTTATGTTACAGGAACTGACAATGTATAAGCTTTGACATTAATGTGGGGGTGGGTGGGGTGTGTGTGTGTGTGTGTTAGTTTTGTGCAGTCATTAAACCCATTACAACTTACTGAAGCACTTTTCATGAACACCCAAAATATTTGCTGTATTCTTGTGTATCTGACATAATGTAGTCCAGACTAGGTCCAGGTTGAGATAACGAGATCAATAATCAGAAATCAGGAATTGATCAGAAATAGTTGTGTAATAACTAGGGATGGGAATGGAGGGAAAACTTGAAAAGCAGACAGTAAACAAATGATAAGAATATTTTCTTACTCATGCAATGGAGTTATAAATGATGTATTGTGATATGTTGTACTCAATCTTGTTCCTTGCAGACTCGTGGAGGTCTGTAACCAAAATATCTGTTTTGAAACAAAACCAGTTTACCTTCATTGCTCTTTGGTGAAATGTATTTTTCTGTCTGTCTGTCTTTCCTTCCTTCCTTCCTTTCATTCTTTCTTTCTTTCTTTATTTGCTTCCTACCTTCCTTCCCTCCCTCCCTCCCTCTCTCTCTCTCTCTCTCTCTCTCTCTCTCTCTCTCTCTCTCTCTCTCTCTCTCTCTCTCTCTCTCTCTCTCTCTCTCTCTTCCCTCTTTCCTTTCTTTCTTTAGCTATTGTCTTCCTGTATCCAGTCCTCCATGTTTCACCACATACTTGCCCCCGCCTTGTTGCAGGAAAGCCAGTGATGAACACGCGTCGCATAAAGACCCTGCTGGAGCTGTCCAAGCACCCCTGGCTGAGTGCCATCACGCCCAGCTTCTTCAAGGTGCCTCAGTGGATGGTGGCTCTCATGAGCAACCGCTTTGCCACCCCCCGCAACATGGAGTCCGCCATGTGAGCCTCCCATGGACTTGCTGCTGCCTGATGGTGCTGAGGGACTGCAGCTCCAGCTAGTGAACTTGTGCATTATTTGCAGGGGTGTGCAGCTGTACTGGCATGAGAATGACTTTCTGTTCTTTCTTTGTTGAGTGGATTGAGCCACACGAGATTGTAACTCTTTCAATGAGGCTAATTCTTATCTTCATTTCCCATTTTGCTTTTCTGTGTTGAAAGAGCTCCAACAGGAAGCTGGTGAGAGTGAGTAATTAGCTACCTGCACAGCTGCTGAATTTAAAGTGTCTACTTGCCCACATGAATTGTTGATTTTGAAAGTGTGGTTGAGTTGAGTAAGAAGTATTCAGCACTACTCATATTCAGCACATTGGCAATGTATTGCTTTCCAGTACAGTACATTTTTAATGTATCCTTTACGTGACTTGAATGCATATAACATGATAGTGTAGTATAAAAAAATTTCCAAGCATGCTTGTATTCAAAAGTTTATGTGTAGCTCCCATTTCACTCTTAACCCATTTATGCCGAGATTAAAATTTTTTATTTTTTTTATTTTTTCCCAATAGCAAATAAAATGCTAAGACTGAATATGCATTAATTTTTTTATTTTTGAACTTTTTCTTGTGTCTACAGCATTTTTTTTCAAGCGTCCTTTAAAAAGGACGCTAGGATCGAGAGGGTAGAGGTTTTTTGCGCATGCACAATAGTGAAAAGAACATGTTTCTATGACATTTTAATGAAATTTATTACCACAAACACTTGCTTTTAAAGAAGTTTTGAACTTATGGTTTATTAACCATGGATCAACTGTCCATTTAAAAATTTGAGAAAAAAACAAAACAAAAACAAACAAAATAATCTTCTGAACCAATGCCATCCTGTTATCTTGCTAATGTGAACAATCTGGGCAAACAATGTTGCTTTCAACGATTTTACACAGCATGTCACAGCACTTCACTTTCATTGTGAGAGTTCAAGTTGTCAATCACACATTACACAGGAGTATGAAATGCCACAAAACAGTACTTTCGGTGCAGTGGGACATCGCACTTCAGGCAGATTTGTTTGACCTTTTTGCCACACTGTGCGCATCTTCTCTGGTTGGGGATGTGCTCCACCAGGTGATCCAACCCATCATATCTGATTGCTGGTGGAACTATTCTGTCCAGCTTTGCGACACGGCCAACAGGGTGGTTGGGGGGCTCAAGGCGGGCAGCAGCTTGTGACCTCTTGAGGTAGACGTGGGCGATGGAACGCCGAACTGCCAGGAGATCCATCTGCATGGACTCTGAGGCAGGTGTTGCCCTGTACATGTGACAGTACTTGAGGATTTCATCAAATCTGTCTCTTGTCATGGCTGAGGCAATGGCTGTGTTATGTACATCTTCGTCGTTCAACCGAAACATCCTGCGTTGTGGAACTGTGGCATAGCCACTTACAAGCAGAATCCCGAGGAAGGTCCGAATGTCGTCATCTGTGACCTTGAAAGAATGATTTCCTTTTGATTTGGCATACTTTTCAGAGTTCTCTTTGATAAGCTGAATGATCTCATCATCGTAGAAGAGTTCAAATATTCCTAATGGATTCTGAGGGAGATTGGATGCGTCTGGGGGAGGCGAATTCCAAGAAAACCGATCCTTCTGCCTTCCTGATAGATCAGCCTGTTTCCAGGTTCTTTCAGGCTGCGGTGCTGGAGTATTTGCACGCCTCCTCCTCTTTGTTTTACTGTGCTTGGAAGCTGGCTGGCTTCTTTCTTTTTTGGTCGGCTTTGACGTGTTGCTGCTGATGTTGAGGGTTGTTCATCATCTGGTTCAAAATCAGGATCGTCATAGTCATCAGGTTCATCTCCGTCATCGTCTGAGTAAGCTTGGGCCTCGTCTTCAGACGACTCTTGATCAGGAACATCTCCATCACCACCACTGTTCTCCTCTGCCAGTGTACTTCTTCCACTTCGTGACACGATTGTAGTGGTAGCATTGGCAGTCGGTTGTCGTCCGGACAGGTTGTTGATGGCACACATCTTCATCACCACTATCCTCATCAGTCAATTCATCAACATCAGGAGGGTCAAGAAAGATGTCAGCTCTTTGAAATGAGTCATCATCATCCAGCGTATCAATAACATCGTTCACAGTGAAGTTGAAACACATCCAAACCATACATAAAAAACCTCTGGCCATTCAGTCCTAGCGTCCTTTTTAAAGGACAGCAGATCTAAACTGTCTATATCACAAACTATGGACTAAATTCACAAAAGCAAAAATACAGTTTTAGATTATGCCTTTATATATAAATTGTCTTCAATAATGTTATTAAAAATGTTGTTAATTAAAAAAATAAATCCTTACATTGTTTGGGAACTCATCTTGATCACCTCAGCACGTGAATTTTGAATGGTGTCAACCATGACACTTTACTGTCAAGAGAGATCACTCTCTCTAACTTGGCTTCTGAAACATTGTTACCTCCTTAACACCAATCAGTGATTTAGATCTATCTCAGACTCTTTAATAAAAATCAGGATGGGAAAACATAAGTGTCCTTTTTAAAGGACGCCAGGCTTAAATGGGTTAAGGGTGAAAAAATGTTGAAAATATTTTGTACTTCAAATTGTTGGAAGTCTTTTCACAAAGGGATGGCTCCCATTTTGTTAAGTAAACAGGCAAACTAAATTAGGAGGAGGAATAGGTGAAGTGTTTATGCATGTTCTGTCATCCCTCATAGAGAAATGTTAACTAGACAGCAGTGTGATTGACATGACAATCATACTGAAGTAGATTATGGATATTCACGATGAAGTAAGATACCTACATTCACCCAATCACACACAGATAAACACAATCACACAAACACTGTCGCGTATATAGTTAGCTAAAGATGGAAAACACTCGACCTCGAGGAACGACGTAGTCGTCCTAGAGGGGAGAGACAATTTAACTAACTGAGTTTACAATTAAACTCAACCACCACTCCTTGGGGGACACCACAAAACAATCAAGCAATGTCAAACAACAAGTGAATAATGACCACTGAATCAGGAATAAATTAAATAATCAAAGTTTAATCAGCAAGTAACCCCTCTGCAGCACTGGGCTGCAAGAGTGGGAGCAACAAGAGATCAACAATAAAATGTACTGGAAAAGAAATCAAAACAAAAGGGGCATCAGCGGAAACAAGATGGCGGAGTACTTCCGCTGATGAAACAGGCAAAAATAAACAACAACAAATCACTCAGAGGCAAAGTGATTCAAAACGCCCAAAGCATAGAAAAAATCATACACAAGAACAATGTCTGCGTTACCGGTAACGAGAATTGTTAACAATGTGACACCAGAAAAACCCAAGTTTTCCCACATACTGTACCAGTAGACAAACCAGTGATATATGACCTTTTGACCTCGAAAAGAGATTTTGCAAAAATCTTACCCACACGTGACTGCCTGCTCCGCCAATCCGAATGCTTTAGACACAGGCAGGAAGCACGTCAGCAAAGGGGAGGTAACTCCCCCTGCCACGTGATCGCTCTTGTCTATATATAAGCCTGAGCAGGCAGCACGCCGTTCTCTTTGACATTTTTCGAAACTGCTGTCGCGTTTCGCTTGCACGTGGATTACTCGTGCATTGGATTATCCTCGCCTACTTGTGTAGTGTAGAGTTTGCAGTTTCCCTTCACTGGAGTTTAAGGGAAGTTTGCGGCTTGCCGCTTTGCTTGCGTCTGTTTTTGACGTTTTCGTTTGGCGTGGTCGCTTTGTTTTGTTTTGAGTGCACGCGCTGGAGGCTTTGGTTGCTTTGGTGCGTCGCTACTCGTTTTCTTTCAGTGATAGCGACGACTTGCTGTTTGCTTGTTTGCTTGTCTTCGCTTGTCACTGTGTTGTTCGCCTTTCTCGGCGTACGGGAGGTTTTGCGTCCCGTGCGCAGTAATGGCGTCTCGCTTCCACGTGCCTCTTCCGTCTTTCCCGCCTCGGTAAGATGGACGGATAGAGGCGTGCACTGTTGCGTTAGTTTGAACGCTTGTGTGTGTGTTTGGGACTTGGGCGCTTGGACGTTTCGTGCAAGCGCTAGTTCTCGGGTGGTTGGCGAGTAGTTGCTCGTCTTGGAGCGACGATAGGCTGGTGTTTCGCTTGTATTCCTCCCTCCCTCTTGCGGGTTCGTCCACGCGTAAGTCGGTGTGGAGGGCAGCAGCTGCTTTTCCTGTTTCGTCAGGTGAGCCGGCGGGCTGTCGTGTTTGCATTGGGTTTTTCTTGCCTGTTTGCGGTAGCTGTTGCTAACCACTATTAGGTATGGCGTTTGTCTTGTCGCTCTCCGTGTAGAGGCGACAGGATAGCGGCGGCGCCGGCATGACGGATGCGAGTGAGGTGGAGTGAGTTCTCGTTCCATTGACTGAACGAGGTGTTCTCTACCCTCTCCTTTCTTTCTCGCGAGGTGGCCGCTGTTTTTTGGTGGTTGCAGTTGTAACTGGCGGTGCGTTTTGTCGCACGCTGTTGTTACTGTACTCCCACTCAGAGACCATTTTCGCTCAGTACTTGGTGTACGCGCGTGTTGGCTTCTGTGAAATGGCGGGTTGGTGGCTAGTAGTTTCTACTGCCAACGGCTTGCTTTTTTATTGTGTGTGTTTTGCTTGTCGTTGTTTGGGGATTGCTTGTAGCTGGTTTGCACTTCCCCTTCGCTGGGAGCCTGGGGGAAGTATTGCCGCTGTTGGCGTCAGTTGATGTTTGTGTGGATTTGTGTGAGCTTGGTACGTTGTGCGCACTCGCTGGTTTTTCAGTTGCGTTGGCGTGGCTCTGCTCTTTTCAGGGTTCGCGAGGACTTGCTGGTTTGCTTGCTGGCTGTCTTCGCGTTCGCTTGTATCGCTGGTCGTTCGCCCTTCTCGACGGCGGTGGCACTTGCTCACCGTGTCGTTAATGGCGGACCACCTTGCGCTGTTCGTGTGCGAGGCGGTCGTGGTACTGGCATCCACTCTGCGGTGGCAGCGGGTACGGGGGGTTGAGAGGAGTATCGCTCATGACGAACGCGTGTTTTTTCTTCCCCTCCTGCTTCGTTTCCACGCGTCGGTTAGGTCTAGCGGCGTGCCGCTGCTTGCGTCAGTTTGAACGCTTGGGCGTTGGGAAGGGTGCGCTTGATCCGGTTGAGTGCAAGCGCTAGTTCTCGGTGCGTTGGCGTGTCGTTGTTCGTTCGGTGCGAGCGACGAATGGCTGGTGTTTTGCTTGTGTGCTTGTCTTCGCGTTCGCTGTTGTTGCTGGCTGTGCACCATTCCCGGGCTTCGGGTCTGGCGCCTTGCTATGGCGTTAATGGCGACCCTCCTTCACGCTGGGCGTGTTGGAGGCGGGCGCCCTTTTGGCGTTGACAGGTAGTGGCAGCGAGGTTGGGGGGAGGCAGCAATTCTCACTCATTACGAGTGAGTGCTTCTTCTCTCATTCCTTCTCTTGCGTCCACGAGTCGGTTGTTTTCGTGTGTTCCCGCGGCTTTTCCTGTGTTGACAGGTGGCGCTGCGGAAATTCGGTTTTCGCTAGCTGCAGTTGTTGCTTTCTCAACACGCGGTCTGCTTCGACGGTGGACTCTGTGGTTGGGTCCGCGTTTGCTCGTTCTGATGGTGCGGTAGGGGGGGTTTTCTAGCCCGGCCTCTACCCACTGTCCCGGGTACGTGGGACAGGAGTATTTTGTTTTTCTCCTCTCCTGTTTTCCGGCGGGTCGGTTGCTGCTCGTCGGTCAGACTGCGCGTGAGGTTTCAGCCTTTCACCACCCATGTCCCGTTCGCCTGGGCGGGTCGCGGGCGGTCGGCTTGGGCGGGTACGTATCGTGCAATCATGTGTACTGTTCCCGCGCTCTTGGAGGGTGGTGCCCTGCGGCATTCTGCGGAAGGCAGTCCTGCACTCACCGGAAGGTCGAGCTGCGGTAGACTTAGGCAGAGCGTTGCTCCCGGCCGTTCAGCTAACACTGTTTGGTCCGGTGAGCGAGCCACCTACCTTCCTGTGCGATCTCCTGTGCCTCAGCCCTGTGCTTCCGTAAGGTCGCTCTGGGTGGTGCGGTGCATCCACCGCGCTTCCTTAGGTCGAGCTGCGGTTAGATCGCGGCAGAACATTGCTACTGGCCATTCAGCTAACACTGTTTGGTCCGGCCAGCACGCCGCCTCCCTTCCAGTGCGATACCATGCGCCCCCGCCCCACACTTCCGGAAGGTTGAGTGGGGCGGTGCAGCATACCCACCGTGCTTCCAGAAGGTCGAGCTCTGTGGTGGGATCTCAGCGGTACCTGACTACGGGTCGTTCAGCAGAGGCTGTTGGTCTGGTCAGTGTGCCGCCTCCCTTCCCGTGCCATTTCATGTGCTCCGCCTCTGTGCTCCCGAAGGGTCGAGCTCTGCAGTGGGGCCACGGCAGAGCGTTGCTAACGGCCATTCAGCACACGCTGTTTGGTCCGGTCGGCACGCCGCCTCCCTTCCTGTGCTTTCCCGGTGCCCCGCCCCCGCGCTTCCGAAAGGTCGAGTCTGCGGTGGGGTCATGGCGGGGCATTGCTAACGGCCGTTCAGCACACGCTGTTGGTCCAGTTGCTGCCTTGCTCGGAGTTGTTTTCAGTTCCCCTGCTCCTGGGCAGGTGCGCGAGCTGGTCGGCTCGGGCAGGTACGTATCGTGTGTTCGTTGTGGCCTGTTCCCGCGCTCTCGGAAGTTGGTGTCATGCGGCATACTGACGGAAGGCGGTCCCGCGCTTCCGCAAGGTTAAGCTCTGCGGTTGACTTAGGCAGTGCCCCGCTCCCGGCCGTTCAGCTAACACTGTTTGGTCCGGTGAGCGCGCCCCTACCTTCCCGAGCGATCTCATGTGTCCCTCCCTGCGCTTCTGAAATGTCGTGCTGGGCGGTGTACACACCCACCGCGCTTCCGAAAGGTCAAGCCATGCGGTTAGATCGCGTTGCGACCGGTCATTCAGCTAACACTGTTTGGTCCGGTCAGCATGCCGCCTCCTTTCCAGTGCGCTCCCATGTGCTCCGTCCCCACGCTTCCGCGAGGTCGAGTGGGGCGGTGCGGCACACCCACCGCGCTCTCGGAAGTTCGAGCTCTGCGGTGGGATCTCGGCTAGCGTGACTACTGACCGTTCAGCAGACGCTGTTTGGTCCGGTCAGCACGCCGCCTCCCTTCCCGTGCCATTCCAGGTGCCCCCCCCCCCTCCCTCCCCCCCCCCTTCCGCACCCTCAGGGGGCGGTGTGGCACAATGTTGCTTCTCTCCGATGCACGATCCGAAGGCTCTCGGGCGAGATGCTTTTTTGGGTCATGGTCGGGCGTGGTACGTATTGTGTGTTCCTTGTGGCCTGTCCCGCGCTCTCGGAAGTTGGTATCATGGGCATACTGATGGAAGGCGGTCCCGCGCTTCTGCAAGGTAAGCTCTGCGGTTGACTTAGGCAGAGCGCCGCTCCCGGCCGTTCAGCTAACACTGTTTGGTCCGGTGAGCGCGCCGCCTACCTTCCCGAGCGATCTCCTGTGTCCCGCCCTGCGCTTCTGAAAGGTCGTGCCGGGCGGTGTACACACCCACCGCGCTTCCGAAAGGTCAAGCCATGCGGTTAGATCGCGTTGCGATCGGTCATTCAGCTAACACTGTTTGGTCCGGTCAGCATGCTGCCTCCTTTCCAGTGCGCTCCCATGTGCTCCGTCCCCACGCTTCCGCGAGGTCGAGTGGGGCGGTGCGGCACACCCACCGCGCTCTCGGAAGTTCGAGCTCTGCGGTGGGATCTCGGCTAGCGTGACTACTGGCCGTTCAGCAGACGCTGTTTGGTCCGGTCAGCTTGCCGCCTCCTTCCAGTGCGCTCCCATGTGCTCCGTCCCCACGCTTCCGGAGGTCGAGTGGGGCGGGGCGGCACACCCACCGCGCTCTCGGGAGGTCGAGCTCTGCGGTGGGATCTCAGCATAGCGTGACTACTGGCTGTTTTAGCAGACGCTGTTTGATCCGGTCAGACTGTCAGAGTGTCGAGATCAAGAGCCTCGCTTCTGTTCTCGATCCTGGCGACGCTGGCTCGGTGAACTGTCCGGTGCGTGCACTCGCGTGTTATCTGGCTCGAACTCAGTACCGTCGTTTGCGGAAACGACGACTGTTTTCTGCCCGTCACGTAGTCGCGCTGAGGTGTCTAAGACTTCCATTTCTTGCTGTTACGCGTTTTGATCACGGATGCGTACAAGAATGCGTTGCTTGATCCTCCTGCTGGTGCCTCTCGGACTCCTGTACTCCGCAAGGTTGCCACCTCTGTAGCGTTTGCCAAGAGTATCTCTTTGGTTCACTTTATGAGGGCGGTCTGCTGGTGCAGTGACTGTGTTCACACGCTTTTAACTGTGTGAGGTTCGGGTTCGTCATGTCAACGACACCTTGAGCATCAACAAGTTGGTTGTTGCGGATTGGCTCTTCGTGTTTGAGTGTGAGTAGTTTTTTCTGTTGGGTCAGGTGTTTATGCACAACCCACCGCCCATTGCTGGGCAATCATATCACTGGTTTGTCTACTGGTACAGTATGTGGGAAAACTTTAAGAAATTTAAACTAATTTCTATGTTTTCCTAACATACTTACCAGTAGACAAATTACTGTCCCACCCACCTCCCCGTTTGTGCATTTGCTCGGGATATCTCGGCAATGTCAAGAGAACGGCGTGCTGCCTGCTCAGGCTTATATATAGACAAGAGCGATCACGAGGCAGGGGGAGTTACCTCCCCTTTGCTGACGTGCTTCCTGCCTGTGTCTAAAGCATTCGGATTGGCGGAGCAGGCAGTCACGTGTGGGTAAGATTTTTGCAAAATCTCTTTTCGAGGTCAAAAGGTCATATATCACTGGTTTGTCTACTGGTAAGTATGTTAGGAAAACATAGAAATTAGTTTAAATTTCTTAAACTTCCCAACGCTCCAACACAAGAGCACACAAACTTGGAATTAATTCAAAAACCGTCTCTGAGAAAACCCCCTTCCAACCCCTCATTCTAACACCCGTGTATAGAACAAGTGAAATCTCCCAAAGCGAAGTACAACCCAACACTTCCGTACCCACCAACCGTTACAAGCACACTTCAAACCCAAGAGAAGTTGCTATTTTTCACCAATAAACCCTTTAACAAACCAATGTTAAATCAAACCCACAACTTTCCCCAAAAATACACACTACAACAGGAAACATCAATCCCCTATGAAAAGATTTTCCGTCCCCCTTCACAACTCACTGGCCAAGTCACCCACAACAAACCCCGGCAAAACTTCCCGTCTGAATATTAATGAGCTAGACCCCCGCTGTCCTTCCCCCTTCCCCTTGCGCCGACCCACTTCCGCCCAGGCCACGCAAGCCAGAAAACAGGATGAAATTCAGACACGAGCGCTCAGCCACGCGCTCCCCCTTTCTCTCACCAAACAACCCTGTCAAAACTCCCGTGAGTACTAAGACAGACGTCAGCAGACGAAGCAAGAAAAGCAAAAGGTCTCCTCTTACCCTTTTGAAGTCCAGATAGGCGCTCTTCTGGAACACACATACCCAACCCCACAATGAAAGCACACAACCCCTACCCCGTTCACTTTCGTCACTGAAAGCATACACACTGTCCGAGCGCCGAGCTCCAGACTAGTCCAGGAAAGCAGTTCCGTGTAGACAAACGCAGGTAGAAACGAAGAAAGGAGTGCGCTCCAGCGTCTCCTCGTTGTGGCTGCGGGCGGCCTCCGTGCCCCTCTCCCGCCTTGAGGTTTAACCGACGAATGGCACTAAGCCCCAGACCCGTCAGTCAATCGGAAAGTCCATTCCGATACAGTAGGAATCCCCCCTGGTCAGTCAGTATCCGTGCGAATAGCTCCATTCTAAACGTGAGAATCAACTTGCCCCTCGCACAGTCCTCGTTGCTTGTCCACGCAACCGTAGCTGCGCACTTCACCGCGGCGCGTGTGGATGAAGGCGCTAGCGTCTTGACCGTCCTACTATCCACTGTCCCTTGCGCTGACAGTGAGGCCACACCGTGTGGACTGTCACGCTGATTTCTCAGCGCCCCTTCGCTAGACCTCAAACAACACGCAGCTAAGAATAAGCGAAGTTCGTAGTTATACCCAACTACAGAAGCGACCGCTACCCAGTCCTTCTACCATTTCACTGCCCCTTGCGCTGGCAGTAAGACTACCCGTGTAGACTTGTTACGCCGATTTCTCAGCGCCCCCTCGCTAGACAATATTAGCACACAGCTAGGAAAAGACGAAGTACGTAGTTCCCTGAACTACAGGAAAAGTTATTTGCGCTTGAGACATCACCACCGTAGAGGAATGTGCACGCCGAGTGCACTGGAGCTTCGCTGGCCGACGGACGCTGGGCATGCGTCACACGCTCAGGGTTCTCGCTAACCCTAGCAGGAGGGTCGGTAGTGCACCATAGGTAGGTAAGGTACAGAACCGTCGCACGTAGAATTGAACGCTGAATGAATACCGAATGAATGGCCTGGAAATACAAAACCAACGCCTAATGAATACCCATATTTCCTCCCCAAAAAATTCACAGAATTTTAAACTCAATGAGAAGTGATACACTTTAGACCCGACCACGTGGTAGAAACTTCCCGCGCCCTGGCGAGTAAGTCCGATTAACCCCAACTCATGAATGGAGTTACAGTTCACGACTCATAGAAATTGGCATTTCTTCAATTCTTACCAAAAGATTGAGTTCACATTTTAAGACCCAATTTCACATCCCGGCATTCGACTTTCTTCCCGCCCTTATCAACCGTCATTTCCCCCAAAGGCAAAAATTGTCACGAATTCCACATACCTCAAAACTCACAGGCCGTGTTCCCTCCAGAAGCGAACTTTCCTCTCAGTCTCCACTCTCGTGACCGACCAACCATGGCCCTCACGACGAGATTCTACAGCGAAGTGAAACTTGCTTCGCTGGCCACCCTGTGGCATCGGTTTGCAGAGCTAACGCTCGCACAACCGCCCTTCATCCATCGATGATTAAGTCTGACCCGAGACGCTCAGTCAGAACTGATTACAACTACGTCACGTGATCATCCTCCAATCACTACCCTGGATTTTCGCGCCCTCAGATCAGTGTTAGGCCACGTGTAGACCCCGAAGGCATTCTGACACCCCTCGACCCCCCAAAACAATAACCCCCTCCCCGGGTTAATTTCCCGCCGCACGAACCTATTATTAGCGATGCGGCAACCTTGTTTCCGAGTACATGGCGGTGTCAACGTAAATCTAACGCGCTGTCTTTTCTCCTTCATTATCACCCATAAGTCGCGTCCCGCGACAAACACATTTTTAAAAAGAGTTATGTGTTTACTTGAAGCTAGGAAAATAGCTTTCGTGTGATACCAAACTCAAGAATTACCCAGAGAAGTATCTAAATCGAGACCTCTGACGATGATAAAAGTTTGTACATTGTGTCAAGAGGAAAATGACTTTTCCAAATCAATTAGAGGATTAATACAAAATAAATATACCATATGGACTACTCCAGCAGAAAAGCTGCAACTTTGTCAGGTGTTATATTGCACTGACCCCAAACATTCAGGAGTTGACTACACCAGACTGGCGCCCTCTGAGGTGAGATTGCCTGCTGTGTTTGAAAGGGAGGTGCAAGCAAGGTCTAGTAGACTTGCTTCATTGTGTTTCGTCGGGTTTGCAAGTCCCACTCGCACAACCTGTCAATGTCATAGCAGGTGTAGAGTGGTCTCCCTTTGAGACAGTGTCTGAAGCCCATCGAGGAGGGAGGCTGCTCGTAGTAGAAGCAGTGGTAAAATGTGACCGCCCACCACGAAATGAGTATTATGTCACCATCGGGTAATTTTTACTTTTTAACATTTTGTTATTGTATTTTTTTCTGCTCTTTTGAATGGTGAAAACCATTTGACAATACAAGTTGCGGAGTTAAATGAATTTTAACACGGTAACCTCATATTGCACAGTTTAGAGAAAACATGGATTAAACATTGCTGAATCTCACAGTAAAGTTTTCCTTAGCAACCATGCATCAATTTTGTTGAAATTTTGACCACTCACTTTATGATGGTGATCTGAGATGGAATCGTTAGGTAATTCCACACTACCACCATTATGTTCCCATCTGACAAAGGACCCTGTTACTCCAACTGGTGGTGCAAGTGTTCATGAAAGTTGCCACCTGATAGACAAATTCAGCCAATGGCTTATGAGGAGAGAAAACCCTGATGTCTGTATAAGACTATACACCTTTTCTGTCTCATTAATGGGCAGACTCTGACATTCTATTCAATGAAGTGATTTCTTACAGCAAGCAGGAATTCATCTTATTCTATCCATGTGCTCTTGACAAAGTCAATCTTCTGGAATGATGATGAGACAGGCTCCAAAAGGATGCTATTTTGGGGATGCCATTGATTAAAAAAAACTTGAATAAAACAGGAGGGTTGCTTTGAATAAAGGTATATTTGGGACACTAATGTCAATTTTCCCACATTTTTATTATGTGAGGGTATGGCGGAATGGTTGTTGATGCCGTATGAAATGAAATATCAAAATCGTCAACCCATCACCTTTGTAGCGATGTTAGCCTCTACTGCAAAACAGCCTAAGGTGACTTAACCGTCGTTTCGTGGTGGTCACAGTTGTGGGAGGCATTCTCTAATCCCCCAAAACACTCTCTGTTCTAGAGGTGAGCACACTGGGTGCATGACAGTGTTTGCCCTCCAGAACACTCTCTGTTCTAGAGGTGAGCACACTGGGTGCATGACAGTGTTTGCCCTCCAAAACACTCTCTGTTCTAGAGGTGAGCACACTGGGTGCATGACAGTGTTTGCCCTCCAAAACACTCTCTGTTCTAGAGGTGAGCACACTGGGTGCATGACAGTGTTTGCCCTCCAGAACACTCTCTGTTCTAGAGGTGAGCACACTGGGTGCATGACAGTGTTTGCCCCCAAAACACTCTCTGTTCTAGAGGTGAGCACACTGGGTGCATGACAGTGTTTGCCCTCCAAAACACTCTCTGTTCTAGAGGTGAGCACACTGGGTGCATGACAGTGTTTGCCCTCCAGAGCAGACCCACAGTGCGCCTTTACACAGAATCCCCTTGCTTGTCATTCCCTGTCTGTTTCCTTCAAACTTAAGAGTCTATGCATTTGTATGGTCAAGGTTTGTAGAGAGTAAATTATTTTGACCGATGTGTTGCTGTTATGAAAAGCAAAAAAATGGAAAACTTCACTCAGAAAAGGCAGAATCATCAGGGTTCCTGGAAAGTGAACGATTTTGAAAGCTGTGTTGCCGACATGAAAAATGACAAAATTCCCACTGTATTGTCAAGCTCTATGGATAGTGAATGCTATTGACTGCTATGTCACAGACATTAAAAATAACATTCCCACTGTATTGTCAAAGTCTGTGGATAGTGAATGCTATTGACTGTCTTGTCACCGACATGAAAAATAACAAAAACAATGTCAGGGTTCATGCATTGTGATTAGTTTTAGCTGCCTTGTTGCCAAGATCAAAATATGACATTAACAGTATAGCAAAAGTTAATACAATGAAATAAGTGTTGACTGCTGCATTGCTGACCAACTGAGACTTAATTCCCATCGTTCTGTCAAATGCATGGGCTATCAATACGTTTTCAGCTGTATTGCTGAGTTTTCTTGTGTTCGTACATTTGTCTGTGATTGCTCCTGGGAAGTTTTTGCTCATGGGAGTTGTGACTTCTTCATCTTCATTTTTAATGTGATTGCTCTTTGTTGCTCCTGAAGGAGTATTGTTTATTTGTTTGTGTCCTTGTTTGATTATCATGGTTTTGTTTGCTTCTTTGTTTTTGCCTTGTTGGTGAGTCATGGAGATGGGCACATTTTACTTTGTTTTGTTGTGGTTGTGCTTTTGGTTTATTGAATACATTTCACAATGTTCAAGTGGCTCTGTAACTGTTATTGCCTGTCAGTAGCTACCTGACGTCAGGCTGTTGTGGCGTACAACTTTAATCCGTTGCCTAGTTACGTGACGTAGTCAGGGCGAATTTCGAGGCGACACGTGACGTCGTTCGAGCTACGTCAACGACAACCAGTGCATGCTCGTTGGTCTTGAAGGTTCTAGAAACCTGCAAAGAGGATATAAGCCGCCAGTACGGGCGTAAGATAGAGGAGAGAGAGAGAGAGAGAGAGAGAGAGAGAGAGAGAGAGAGAGAGAGAGAGAGAGAGAGAGAGAGAGAGAGAGAGAGAGAGAGAGAGAGAGGGAGGTGAAGGCGACAGAAGACACATGTAAGAGCGCGGATGACAGAGGTTCTGTCCTCACGGGATCGAGCCCCGAGAGTGGAGTGCGTTTATGATAATGCTGATTACTGATTTTGTCGCCGTCTCGACCAGTGTGTTAATAAAGTCTTTGAAACGAAGGAGACAAGTCGCACAAAATTAGGCGGGAAAAACGTTATGGCCAGAGGGGGGGTTGTACAGATCAGGGAAACGGCAGTGTTCTATGCTTGTCTGAATGAGTAAGTAGGTACAGTGCGACCTTTCAGGATACGACACTCCCACCAGACGATGCAATCAGCAGTCTTGCATTGTCTTCACACATTGGTGCACATCATTTATTCTACCATGCTTTAAGCGGTGATGAGCGGGAAATTTAGCAAAGTGTTTGAGAGGCGAAAGCGCTGCTCCCGTCCAGCGCTTTCAAGCGCTGGGACTGCGCAACTCGGGGCTGCTGTCATTATCAACATCCCTGCGTTCAAGACATACAGTTCGCCGACCGGTAGGCGAGCCCCCAATGTGCACTCTTGAACGACTCGTTATGACCTAACGGTAGCCAAGATGGCTTCCGCGAACATCGCGGGTTGCGCTTCTCAACTAAATTAGAAAACCAGCAGCTGCGGACTGCTCGTTTCTTGTGGAAGCTGACAAAATACGTTAAGCTGTAGCTGTGCAAGAAGGCTCGGAATTGCTCGAATCGAAATTTATGTCAAAAAGACAGTGCTGGCTTGGTGTAAGCAAGAAAATCGCGATGCTCACATCAAGGGAGGTTACACAACAAACTAAGGTCTAATATAAGATATAAGAGTTGTCTCCCTTGAAATGTAGCCGTCTGTCTTAAAAATGTTTGCTCACATCTTGCCTGGTAATTATTTCAGAGCAGTTATTCTGTAAAAAAGAAAGAAAAAAAACAATATCAGCCTATCTTCTTGTAACGTTTCGCATAGGCTGAGTAATAATCACAGGTCGAAATGCTTGCCAAAGCGAATATTTGTGATGGTGACTTTCCTCCTTTCCCCGAAGGCAGCCATTTTGGTCATACAGGCGCAACGCCGCGATGGTGTGTAGCGTGGAAAATAGTGACCGGAAGTCATCGCAGAGTTATCTGCTCGGCTCTCTCTTTATGCGATTTACCGCTCCTGCACCTGTTCTTCGCATGGAATATATTCCGACAAACGACGCATTAGTTGCTTTACGAGTTTTTGGTGCATTTGTGTAGTTTAACACATGATGTAGCGTTCAAAAAAGTTTTTCCCCGTGCAAAGCCGTCTCCCCTGCCGGAAATAATATGGGAGTCACCTCCCTGTAGTCTATTTGTAGTCTGGTTTTATCAAACGCGACTGTTGACTGACTTGGCACGCCCGGGGAGTTATGCTAAGATCCGACCGCGTTAATATATCTGCGTTTTGTGACAAACGTCTTTCTCGGCGGTACTGTACTCCATGCACCTTAACGGTCCGCGTGATTCGGGTGTAATCTTAAGCTAAACGACGTTCCGAATGTTTCCGACTTCGACCATTTCAGCAGCGCCAATAAACGTCGTTTACCTTAAGATTACACCCGAATCACGCGGACCGTTAAGGTGCATGGAGTGCAGTTCCGCCGAGAAAGACGTTTGTCACAAAACGCAGATATATTAACGCGGCCAGATCTTAGCATAACTCCCCGGGCGTGCCAAGTCAGTCAGGCGGAGTGGCGGGAGCCGTCCCTTTTTAGAGTTGAATTTTCAGCACGTCCCGAGCAGATAACTCTGCGATGACTTCCGGTCACTGTTTTCCACGGGACACTATTTTCCACGCTACACGGCGCGGTATCTACCGGTCGATACCGGTAGGCCTCTTAAACGCGCTTGTAGCGCACTCAGAGCGTCAGCCAGGCGTGGCGTGACCATAGATACTATATATAGTGTGACTACAGCCTTTCCAAAAGGAGGCCAAAGTGACGTAGGCAGGCGCATTGAAGAGGACACGAGTAGAGCAACACCGAGGAATACGGGGGGGGGGGGGGGGGGGGGGGCACCCCATGTCGTCCTAGCCCCAGAGAGAAATGAAACTGGGGTTTTAAAAACGTTTCTTGTTTGCTAGCCCGCTGGGCTAGTCACACAAAATCTACAAGCCCGCAAGATTTTATTTTTTTTAGTGGCCCGTCTTAACCGTAGTGCCGGGCCATTTATCTTGAAACACACAATTTCTTTCTTGTTTTCATATTCTTTATCTCTTTTTTATTTCTCTTGGTTGCTATATTTCCACTTTTCAATGGCGGTTTCACGAATGCATCCATCAAAGATCGAATCTGTTCCCCTTGCGAACCAAGGGCCTACGTGACAGAAAGTCTCATGGCATGTTATCGTGTAACGAGAAAGATGGCGGTCGTCGCAGCAGACTACAATGCTGTTGCGATCAAGTCACGGAACTGAGGAAGTAAGTATGACACTTGGAAACAGCGTTGAGGTGCTTTGTGTTTTTCTTCTTTCTTTTCTTTTTTACCAGCCCATCCGGCGAGCAACTCTGCAATTTTATCTAGCCCGGGGAAATTTTTGCTTGCCTGGGGCAAGTGAAGTGGGCGAGTGGTTGGAACCATTCTAGTCCACTAGAGACTTCGCCTGCCGGCTGACTCGGGTTCACAGAATGGGTTTGAACATCCCTGTGAAGTTTAGATCACTGCCCGGCGCTGTACATCCCGATTGCAACCCGTGAAGGATTTGGTTTGAAAAACAAGACGTGCATCCCCTTTTCACGTCATTTTGTCTCTGTGCCAGGAGAGACGAAGCTTGGGTCACTTACCGCCGCTGTCACGATTACCACTCTTAAAGGATTGATTACATTTAGAAAAACAACGCTTGCATTCCATTTTTCGCCACGTGATTGCCACGCACTGGAAAATATCGTCTGGCGGGTGATTTTCGGAGTTTCAAGTAGAACTGCAGCAGTAAACAATTTCGTGGCAAACGGGTCGATCTGCTTTTGCGTGGTTCCAAGAAAATGCATCAATAATGGTCGAACCATTTCGATGGATTCGTCTCTATCTTTTTAATATTCGACAAATGAGTGGAATGTTGTTAAGCACTGATATGATTTAAGCACAAAGTGCCGAATCTAACGCCGACTTGTTAGAAAATAAAATACAAACAATTCGCTTCATTTGTTGCTTTAGCTTCTTGTTTGATGGTGTACGTTGGTTGTAGTGTTGTTGGCGGTAGTGGTAATAGTAGTAATAATGATGGTGGCGGTGGTAACGGTAGTGTTGTTGGCGGTAATGGTAATAGTAGTAATAATGATGGTGGCGGTGGTAACGGTAGTGTTGTTGGTGGTAATGGTAATAGTAGTAATAATGATGGTGGCGGTGGTAACGGTAGTGGTAATAGTAATAATGATGGTGGCGGTGGTAACGGTAGTGGTAGTAGTAATAATGATGGTGGCGGTGGTAACGGTAGTGGTAATAGTAGTAGTAATGATGATGGCGGTGGTAACGGTAGTGGTAATAGTAGTAGTAATGATGATGGCGGTGGTAACGGTAGTGTTGTTGGCGGTAGTGGTAATAGTAGTAATGATGGTGGTGGCGGTGGTATCGGTAGTGGTAGTAATAATAATGATGGTGGCGGTGGTAACGGTAGTGTTGTTGGCGGTAATGGTAATAGTAGTAATAATGATGGTGGCGGTGATAACGGTAGTGTTGTTGGCGGTAATGCTAATAGTAGTAATAATGATGGTGGCGGTGTTAACGGTAGTGTTGTTGGCGGTAATGGTAAAAGTAGTAATAATGATGGTCGCGGTGGTAACGGTAGTGGTAATAGTAGTAGTAATGATGGTGGCGGTGGTAATGGTAGTGTTGTTGGCGGTAGTGGTAATAGTAGTAATAATGATGGTGGCGGTGGTAACGGTAGTGGTAATAGTAGTAGTAATGATGGTGGCGGTGGTATCGGTAGTGGTAATATTAATAATGATGGTGGCGGTGGTAACGGTAGTGGTAAT
Source organism: Theodoxus fluviatilis (assembly GCA_034096865.1). Lineage (NCBI taxonomy): Eukaryota > Metazoa > Mollusca > Gastropoda > Cycloneritida > Neritidae > Theodoxus > Theodoxus fluviatilis. Next base: position 52,580 of record JAWQFJ010000595.1, read on the forward strand.
AATAGTAATAATGATGGTGGCGGTGGTAACGGTAGTTTTGTTGGCGGTAATGGTAATAGTAGTAATAATGATGGTGGCGGTGATAACGGTAGTGTTGTTGGCGGTAGTGGTAATAGTAGTAATAATGATGGTGGCGGTGGTAACGGTAGTGGTAATAGTAGTAGTAATGATGGTGGCGGTGGTATCGGTAGTGGTAATATTAATAATGATGGTGGCGGTGGTAACGGTAGTGGTAATAATAGTAATAATGATGGTGGCGGTGGTAACGGTAGTTTTGTTGGCGGTAATGGTAATAGTAGTAATAATGATGGTGGCGGTGATAACGGTAGTGTTGTTGGCGGTAATGGTAATAGTAGTAATAATGATGGTGGCGGTGATAACGGTAGTGTTGTTGGCGGTAATGGTAATAGTAGTAATAATGATGGTGGCGGTGGTAACTGTAGTGGTAGTAGTAATAATGATGGTGGCGGTGGTAACGGTAGTGTTGTTGGCGGTAATGGTAATAGTAGTAATAATGATGGTGGCGGTGGTAACGGTAGTGTTGTTGGCGGTAGTGGTAATAGTAGTAATAATGATGGTGGCGGTGGTAACGGTAGTGGTAATAGTAGTAATAATGATGGTGGCGGTGGTAACGGTAGTGTTGTTGGCGGTAATGGTAATAGTAGTAATAATGATGGTGGCGGTGATAACGGTAGTGTTGTTGGCGGTAATGGTAATAGTAGTAATAATGATGGTGGCGGTGGTAACTGTAGTGGTAGTAGTAATAATGATGGTGGCGGTGGTAACGGTAGTGTTGTTGGCGGTAGTGGTAATAGTAGTAATAATGATGGTGGCGGTGGTAACGGTAGTGTTGTTGGCGGTAGTGGTAATAGTAGTAATAATGATGGTGGCGGTGGTAACGGTAGTGGTAATAGTAGTAATAATGATGGTGGCGGTGGTAACGGTAGTGGTAATAGTAGTAATAATGATGGTGGCGGTGGTAACGGTAGTGTTGTTGGCGATAGTGGTAATAGTAGTAATAATGATGGTGGCGGTGGTAACGGTCGTGGTAATAGTAGTAATAATGATGGTGGCGGTGGTAACGGTAGTGTTGTTGGCGATAGTGGTAATAGTAGTAATAATGATGGTGGCGGTGGTAACGGTAGTGTTGTTGGCGATAGTGGTAATAGTAGTAATAATGATGGTGGCGGTGGTAACGGTAGTGGTAATAGTAGTAATAATGATGGTGGCGGTGGTAACGGTAGTGGTAATAGTAGTAATAATGATGGTGGCGGTGGTAACGGTCGTGGTAATAGTAGTAATAATGATGGTGGCGGTGGTAACGGTAGTGATAATAGTAGTAATAATGATGGTGGCAGTGGTAACGGTAGTGGTAATAGTAGTAATAATGATGGTGGCGGTGGTAACGGTAGTGTTGTTGGCGGTAGTGGTAATAGTAGTAATAATGATGGTGGCGGTGGTAACGGTAGTGATGGTGGCGGTGGTAAGGGTAGTGTTGTTGGCGGTAATGGTAATAGTAGTAATAATGATGGTGGCGGTGGTAACGGTAGTGATGGTGGCGGTGGTAAGGGTAGTGTTGTTGGCGGTAATGGTAATAGTAGTAATAATGATGGTGGCGGTGGAAACGGTATTGGTAGTAGTAGTAATAATGATGGTGGCGGTGGTAAGGGTAGTGTTGTTGGCGGTAATGGTAATAGTAGTAATAATGATGGTGGCGGTGGTAACGGTAGTGATGGTGGCGGTGGTAAGGGTAGTGTTGTTGGCGGTAATGGTAATAGTAGTAATAATGATGGTGGCGGTGGTAACGGTAGTGATGGTGGCGGTGGTAACGGTAGTGTTGTTGGCGGTAATGGTAATAGTAGTAATAATGATGGTGGCGGTGGTAACTGTAGTGTTGTTGGCGGTAATGGTAATAGTAGTAATAATGATGGTGGCGGTGGTAACGGTATTGGTAGTAGTAGTAATAATGATGGTGGCGGTGGTAACGGTAGTGTTGTTGGCGGTGGTAACGGTAGTGTTGTTGGCGGTAATGGTAATAGTAGTAATAATGATGGTGGCGGTGGTAACGGTAGTGTTGTTGGCGGTAGTGGTAATAGTAGTAATAATGATGGTGGCGGTGGTAACGGTAGTGGTAATAGTAGTAGTAATGATGGTGGCGGTGGTATCGGTAGTGGTAATATTAATAATGATGGTGGCGGTGGTAACGGTAGTGGTAATAATAGTAATAATGATGGTGGCGGTGGTAACGGTAGTTTTGTTGGCGGTAATGGTAATAGTAGTAATAATGATGGTGGCGGTGATAACGGTAGTGTTGTTGGCGGTAGTGGTAATAGTAGTAATAATGATGGTGGCGGTGGTAACGGTAGTGGTAATAGTAGTAGTAATGATGGTGGCGGTGGTATCGGTAGTGGTAATATTAATAATGATGGTGGCGGTGGTAACGGTAGTGGTAATAATAGTAATAATGATGGTGGCGGTGGTAACGGTAGTTTTGTTGGCGGTAATGGTAATAGTAGTAATAATGATGGTGGCGGTGATAACGGTAGTGTTGTTGGCGGTAATGGTAATAGTAGTAATAATGATGGTGGCGGTGATAACGGTAGTGTTGTTGGCGGTAATGGTAATAGTAGTAATAATGATGGTGGCGGTGGTAACTGTAGTGGTAGTAGTAATAATGATGGTGGCGGTGGTAACGGTAGTGTTGTTGGCGGTAATGGTAATAGTAGTAATAATGATGGTGGCGGTGGTAACGGTAGTGTTGTTGGCGGTAGTGGTAATAGTAGTAATAATGATGGTGGCGGTGGTAACGGTAGTGGTAATAGTAGTAATAATGATGGTGGCGGTGGTAACGGTAGTGTTGTTGGCGGTAATGGTAATAGTAGTAATAATGATGGTGGCGGTGATAACGGTAGTGTTGTTGGCGGTAATGGTAATAGTAGTAATAATGATGGTGGCGGTGGTAACTGTAGTGGTAGTAGTAATAATGATGGTGGCGGTGGTAACGGTAGTGTTGTTGGCGGTAGTGGTAATAGTAGTAATAATGATGGTGGCGGTGGTAACGGTAGTGTTGTTGGCGGTAGTGGTAATAGTAGTAATAATGATGGTGGCGGTGGTAACGGTAGTGGTAATAGTAGTAATAATGATGGTGGCGGTGGTAACGGTAGTGGTAATAGTAGTAATAATGATGGTGGCGGTGGTAACGGTAGTGTTGTTGGCGATAGTGGTAATAGTAGTAATAATGATGGTGGCGGTGGTAACGGTCGTGGTAATAGTAGTAATAATGATGGTGGCGGTGGTAACGGTAGTGTTGTTGGCGATAGTGGTAATAGTAGTAATAATGATGGTGGCGGTGGTAACGGTAGTGTTGTTGGCGATAGTGGTAATAGTAGTAATAATGATGGTGGCGGTGGTAACGGTAGTGGTAATAGTAGTAATAATGATGGTGGCGGTGGTAACGGTAGTGGTAATAGTAGTAATAATGATGGTGGCGGTGGTAACGGTCGTGGTAATAGTAGTAATAATGATGGTGGCGGTGGTAACGGTAGTGATAATAGTAGTAATAATGATGGTGGCAGTGGTAACGGTAGTGGTAATAGTAGTAATAATGATGGTGGCGGTGGTAACGGTAGTGTTGTTGGCGGTAGTGGTAATAGTAGTAATAATGATGGTGGCGGTGGTAACGGTAGTGATGGTGGCGGTGGTAAGGGTAGTGTTGTTGGCGGTAATGGTAATAGTAGTAATAATGATGGTGGCGGTGGTAACGGTAGTGATGGTGGCGGTGGTAAGGGTAGTGTTGTTGGCGGTAATGGTAATAGTAGTAATAATGATGGTGGCGGTGGAAACGGTATTGGTAGTAGTAGTAATAATGATGGTGGCGGTGGTAAGGGTAGTGTTGTTGGCGGTAATGGTAATAGTAGTAATAATGATGGTGGCGGTGGTAACGGTAGTGATGGTGGCGGTGGTAAGGGTAGTGTTGTTGGCGGTAATGGTAATAGTAGTAATAATGATGGTGGCGGTGGTAACGGTAGTGATGGTGGCGGTGGTAACGGTAGTGTTGTTGGCGGTAATGGTAATAGTAGTAATAATGATGGTGGCGGTGGTAACTGTAGTGTTGTTGGCGGTAATGGTAATAGTAGTAATAATGATGGTGGCGGTGGTAACGGTATTGGTAGTAGTAGTAATAATGATGGTGGCGGTGGTAACGGTAGTGTTGTTGGCGGTGGTAACGGTAGTGTTGTTGGCGGTAATGGTAATAGTAGTAATAATGATGGTGGCGGTGGTAACGGTAGTGTTGTTGGCGGTAATGGTAATAGTAGTAATAATGATGGTGGCGGTGGTAACGGTAGTGGTAATAGTAGTAATGATGGTGGTGGCGGTGGTATCGGTAGTGGTAGTAATAATAATGATGGTGGCGGTGTTAACGGTAGTGTTGTTGGCGGTAATGGTAAAAGTAGTAATGATGGTGGCGGTTAACGGTAGTGTTGTTGGCGGTAATGGTAATAGTAGTAATAATGATGGTGGCGGTGGTAACGGTAGTGGTAGTAATAATAATGATGGTGGCGGTGGTAACGGTAGTGTTGTTGGCGGTAATGGTAATAGTAGTAATAATGATGGTGGCGGTGGTAACGGTAGTGGTAATAGTAGTAATAATGATGGTGGCGGTGATAACGGTAGTGTTGTTGGCGGTGGTAACGGTAGTGTTGTTGGCGGTAATGGTAATAGTAGTAATAATGATGGTGGCGGTGGTAATGGTAGTGGTAATAGTATTAATGATGGTGGTGGCGGTGGTAACGGTAGTGGTAGTAATAATAATGATGGTGGCGGTGGTAACGGTAGTGTTGTTGGCGGTAATGGTAATAGTAGTAATAATGATGGTGGCGGTGGTAACGGTAGTGTTGTTGGCGGTAGTGGTAATAGTAGT
>JAWQFJ010000596.1:0-15000 GCA_034096865.1 Theodoxus fluviatilis
TTAATCAATCCCTGTCCCGGAAATGTTGGGGACAACGACCATTATTTCAGCGTAATGACATCGAGTCAAACAGAGTTATCTATCCTACTTCAGCAAAACGCTTCGATGTTGAACCTCTACCAGCAGACGCCAAAATGCGATACTACGAGAAAAATATTGACGTTGATGGGTTAGATCCGTATGAAATACCAAACAGTTCATGCTATCATCCATTTTTCTACAATTTACAGTGCAAAATACGAACCACGGGGGTTTGTGACAGGGTCGTTATAAATGCTTCATATACATACAAGTTTTCAATGGCACAGTTGGTAGAGTATTGGGCTCTTGGTCATGCATGACCAGGTTCGATTCTGTGCTGAAACTTTTTTTCTTCTCTTTTTTCGAGGGGTTGTGGGTTCGAACCCGACCTGGTTTTTTGTGTTTGTGTGTGTGTGCGTTTTTTCCTCCTCTTTTCTCGAGAGGTTGCGGGTTCGAACCCGATCTTCTTTTTTTCTCTCCAAAACCTGGAGGTTCAGCGCCAGCGGTTTTTATATGTGCAAAGTTTAAACGCAATATATACACGTCATTCCAGGGTAACAACAACAGCCATAGTCTTCTGTAGATCATACTTTTGCACAATTGATATGACTTAGATAAATATACCTCTGTAGTCTACGCGATTCTTTAACTAAAAGCCAAATAACTAGGGAAACCTTGACTTGACATGCTCGTTCTAACCATGCAGCGTTAATGATTTATTATGAGCAATTGCCTTACACAGCCTACAAAGGCTGAAAGGACATAAAAGGCCACCCACCCATCTGTTCTTCCGTCCGTCCAGCTAGCCATCCAACCAGTCAGCCGTCCGTTTACTTACGATGTGAGGTCAGCAGTTGGCAGGACGCACGTGTTCTTGTGAAGACAGGGTGGTGGCTATATATCCGCCTTTGTCCGTCCAGCAAGATCCGGAACAGTGAACTTCAGTGAAAACTCAAATCATGGTGTCCATATTCCAGGTGCTCCGTGGGATGGCTGAATCCCGGCCTAATTTCCATGACTAGATGGTCTCATAGGCCTACTAGAGACTATTCGAGTTTGCTGCAAAAGTACCCCTTAGTGGGGCCGAGGCACTATGCTATATAAAACCCAGTGGGGCTGAGGATACAACAAAAGTGGACCTCTCGTGAGAAAAGGAGAGAAGGGGGTGGTACATGGTGGGAAGGGGGGGGGGGGGGGATGGAGGCAAGCGGGGAATGGAAGAAAGAAACACAACAGTTCAAAAAGACCGTTGGCAAATGGAGAGCCAGGGTGCAGTAGAATCTGGGTACAAAGACCCTATACGATCTTTGCTGGGTATAGGGACAGGGGTGGGGTGTGTTGGGGTGTATGCGTGAGGGCGCGGGATTGGGTTACGAGGAATTATTTTAAAAGGGGGGAGCAATGAGATGGATTAAAAATGCGGAAAGGAAGAAGGTTAAAGCAGGACGAGGAGAGAGTTATCTTCAGGGAAGAGAATCAACAATGGGTGAGATGGGATGAAAGGGGGGTAAGGAGGGGGGCGGGGGGGGGGGGGGGGAGAGGTTGAAAGGGGGTTGGGAGAGTGGGGGGAAAAGAAATACACTGAGATGCGTTTAAGATTTAACTACAGAATGTTTATATGCAAAATAAAACTCTAAAGTATTGAACTATAAAATATAAAACGATATAAAAAGCTGCTTGCATCAGATGGGCACCCAGAAGTACCTGCATGGCTCCATGCAGATATGCCATCCGCAGAATTTGAATGCGAGGTTTAAGGAAGGGTCTTCCATTTCCAAGTGTGACTCTACTGCCCCTAGAGACGTTGCACTTTGACCCGACGTGACCCTGGGGTGTGACGATCTCATGGTCCTTTGGGATTGCTAGAGGCCTATGATGGTGATGAAACGTCCCATTATTTTTTAGTGATTGTTCATTGCAGACAACTACATCTGATCCTCTGAAGACAAACGTGTACATAATCAAACTGTTTAAATAAACCCAGATTTTTCCCGTCCCAGGGATAGAACCACGGCTCGGAACTTCCCATCCCTCCAACTTGTTTATAATCATATGGAATCTAAATTACCAGTATGAGTGTTCATTGCAGTGGAGGGCTCCGTCCTAAACGTATGCTGCACAGGTAGGGTCCATGTAAAGACGACTGTTTTACAAACCAATCATAGCAATGAATGCCGGGCTGTTTACTCCGTTAGATCAGAAGTTTGGTGGTAGATATTCTGGTGGAAAATTGCAGATGACACTTATACTTGATCATGTTGATGACGCATATTATTGCCTTGGTTACTTTTGTTTACTCTTTTACAAAAAGTTTGCTCTTTCACTGTCAGTGTTTTTTTATTTATTTTAACAAGTGGTTTTAATAATGGTGGCGAAAATAATATCGCTGCAGTTTTAGGACAGACATTCTTTTGGGTGTATGTTTGTCTATAAATTGTGTCATCCCATAGAAAGGAACCCGACACATTCACTTGAGTTGAAGTATTCATGAAGCTATTACCATGTGTCTGTATTCCTACAGATGATGGCTTACAAATACTGCATGGAATCATCTTGATCCATGTTGGTAAACTTGTAGTAGGAAGATAAAATCAAAAGTCAATTTTATCTTGCTGCAAAGGCATGGTGTGAACATTTTCGTGTTATCTAGAGACTGCGAGGGTTGCAGTGCAAGGGAGGCTACTCTTGATGGCTCATTCTATAACCCCGCTTGGTCTCTTTCTTTTTGTTGTTGAGTTTCTCCCCCTGTTGTTTCTGCTGTTGAGCTAGGCCTGTTTATGTGTCTGCCTTATGAAAACGATAAAAAGGGAAACCGTGCACTCTTATATGTACCCATACATATGCACACTCGCGTGGATACACATACACACGTGCGTGCACACACACGTACACACACACACACACGCACACGCACGTACACACATACACACACACACACACGCACACACACACACACACACACACACACACACACACACACACGCATACACGGACAAGCACACACAGGCATTTTACAGTACCTTCCTGCAGACAAATGAATTGTAATGGATAAAATACGAGGATGAGTCACATGAAAACCTTAAAGGTGCGATGAAAATTCGGAACAACTAATGCTCATTATTTTGTTCCTTTTAGTTAGCAATAGTGTTACTTTCACTTTGGAGAGTGACTGCCAGGTGGCAGCGCGACGTAGAGACATCAAAGGCCTACCACAGCATAGCAATAGTGTTAAGATGGTAGCCCCATATGCAGTATGCACAAAGAGGAACAATGTTCTGTCATTCGTTTTTTGAATAGTAAAGGGGTGAAACCCATCAAAATTCACTGATGAACGAAAGCTCAGAACTGTCACTACAACAAGTGTACGAGTGGATTAGGAAGTTACGAAACAGCGTTCTGTCAATAGTTTTTTTTATAGTGAAGGGGTAAAATTCATCAAAATTTACTGACGAATGAAAGCTCAGTATGTTGATGCATGTCTGTCACTGTTACGAAACAGCGTGAGTTCAGCAACAGACTCGCCGCTACCAGGTCAGGCACACCGAGTAGTGACACCAGAGCACATTGCAGCAGCTGAAGCCGCCGTGAAGGAAAATCAGCACGTAAAGGAGACTCCAATAGCCACACTTTTTGGGTAGGACTCATGGATCACCACTACATATCGTCCATGATGTTCTGCAGTTCCACAAAGTGTTTGCAGGATGAGTGCCACGCCAGCTGACTGCAGAATTGAAAGAACGACGTGTTGACGCCTGTCAAGAACTTTGGCAGCGCTTTAAAGCAGGAGGTGATGGGTTCCTGGGAAGAATTTTATCGGGAGATGATTTTTTTGTGAAAGACATTCATCACCATACTGAGCTTTCAATCGTCAGTGAAATTCGATGGGCTTCACCTCTTTGCTATTCAAAAATCGAAAGACGGAACGCTCTTAATTCCTCTTTGGTGCGTGTCGCAAGTGAGGCAGCCATCTTGACACTGCTGCTGCACCGTAGTATGATGTTTCTACATTGTACTGCCACCTGTCGGTCACTCCCCACCCCCCTACCTCCACCCCCCCTCCACCCCCCCAAAAAAGTAACACTGTTGCCAACTTACAGAACAATCGAGCGTTGTTACACTTTTTCTTAGGAATTTTAAGGTTTTCATTTGACTCACCCTCAAATGTATTGCAGGAACATCTCGGCAAAATTTACTTGCTGTGATGCAAAACAAAACTATAAAAGGCATTTTAAAATTGACATAACTTCTACCGTCATTTCGCTTTATTAGTCATGACACCATTACTTTCATACACAAGAAGGTGTGCTTCTGAGCCTTGCCTCGAGATTCCACCACCACCACCACCACCACCATCATCATCATCATCACCATCATCATCATCATCATCATCATCATCATCATCATCATCATCATCATCATCATCATCATCATCATCATCATCATCATCATCATCATCATCATCATCATCATCATCGGCGGCGGCAACTTTGTCATGAATAGAAGTACTAAGTGAACGGAGGGATGACTGTCTGGGTACGTCAAAATGTGTGTTGAGAGACATACAGTATGTGTTTAGATAAAGGGTTTTCTTTTTAATTGAAATGTGTGTTATCTAACCCACGAGGCAATTTGTTGGGGCGGAGAGGGGGAGGGGGGGGGAGGAGACAGACGGACAGAGATAGAGATAGACAGATTATAGACAGCAAGATGGAGAGAGACGGAATGCTGGGAACTGAACTGAACCAAACCGAATTGAACTGAACAGTTTGAATGTGCTAAGGCCACCAGCCAGAGAGAGAGAGAGAGAGAGAGAGAGAGAGAGAGAGAGAGAGAGAGAGAGAGAGAGAGAGAGAGAGAGGGGCAGACAAACAGAGAGACAGGCAGACAGACAGACAGACAGACAGACAGACAGACAGACAGACGGACGGACAGACGGACAGACAGACAGACAGACAGACAGACAGACAGACAGACAGACAGACAGACAGACAGACAGGCAGACAGACAGACAGACAGACAGACAGACACAGACACAGACACACAGACACAGACACAGACGGACGGACGGACGGACGGACAGAAGGAAGGATACACAGACAGAGACGGACGGACGGACGGACGGACGGACGGACGTACGGACAGAGAGAGAGAGAGAGAGAGAGAGAGAGACGCTTTGACGCTTTGACACTGTATTGTTCAGGCCGGCAGCCCGTCACAGAAATATTAGGTTACACTAAACGATTTTGCGGTATGGACAATTAGTCGACTACCACGGTTGATAGACCCATGTCTAACATGAACCTTTCTCTATGTTTGAGAGAGTAGTAAATAAACATAGCTACGTCCCTCATCCTTTTTAGATTGACACCTTGCAGTAAATGGACATATGTTGTTTGGTTACTTTTATTAATGTGTCTATGTAAATATTTTTTCTTATATCTTCATACAACGGGCAACTCAATAAAAAGTGCTTTTCGTCCTCGATGCACATGCAGTGGGTGCATCCATCGTACTTCGGGATTCTGAAAGTTGATGTACCGTCTGTTCACCTTGAGATCGTTGATACTAAAAAGGAAACGTACAACTGCATCGCGAAATTTTCTAATGGTCAAATGGTTTTTGAATGACAAATACCAGTGAAATCTTACGCTGTCTGTACATTTTTCACGCCATGATTGGTGATGGCAATCTTTCAGCCTCTGCTTGAATTGTTTAAAAAACGTGTTTCGTTACCAGATCCACCATTCAGCCATACATAATCAAAACCGAATATATAGAGACAGTTTTCAATGAGTCGTGCCCAATTCATCTTTTGTGCAATGTTGGAGTTGTTAAGCATTGCAAATGCTTGTTTTGGGAGCTTGCTTATGTTCATTTTAGACAATCTAAGCCAGTACTTGACTGCTCTTACAATGCTCATGACAGACATGGGGTACCTGCCAAGGTCTCCGCAAACCAATTGATTAGGAGTTCGGAGGTCCAGTCCAAGGATCTTTTTACATGCAAATGTATGAACTTTTTCAATTCCATCGATATTTCCCAATCCCCATATTTCTGCCCCATAGAGTAGAGTAGGGGGAACTTGTGAATCAATCAGTTTGAAATATACATTTGTATCAATATAGCGCAAGCTCCACATTGTCTTTAGGATCTGGACGACTTTTTGTTTACCCTTTGTGGCCAAGTCATCTACACAGACTCTCATCGATAATCTGGTTGAGAATGTGACACCTAGATATTTATACTTGTTCACAACCTCCAAATGTTTCTTGTCAAGAAACCACTTCTCGTTTTCTGTTAGGTATCCCCCCTTCCTGAATACGATAATTTTTGTTTTCTCAATATTAACCTTTAAATTTAGTGATTTGGCTATGAAACCAAGGTTGTCAAGCTGTTTATGTAGAGGATAACATCATCTGTGAACAAGAGTAGAACATTTATTCTCTGGTAGGCAAAAGTTGGATACCGTGTTTGCCTTTTGTTCGGATGTAGTCGGCTACTTTGTTCATAAATAGGGAGAATATTATTGGGGACTCTTTGGCTCCCTGCTTCACGCCAACGGGGCATCCGAAGAATTCGGATATGACGTTGTTCCATCTGACACAGGATTCCACCTCTGCATACGTAGCTTTAATCATTCCAATAAATTTTGTTGAGAGCCCTACATCTTTTAGGGCTTTTCATAGCTGCTGTCTGTCTACAGAATCGAAAGCCTTCTCAAAGTCCACGAAAGCTATGTAAAGCTTTCCTCGACAATTTCCATATACATGTCTAAGTATCATTGCATAGAATGTATATATGTGATCGATAGTAGAGGGGTTCGTTCTGAATCCTGCCTGTTCAAGACAAATTCTGTTGTTTGCCTCTGCCCAATTCTGCAAGCGCCTGGTGAGAGAGAGAGAGAGAGAGAGAGAGAGAGAGAGAGAGAGAGAGAGAGAGAGATGGAGGGAGGGAGGGAGGGAGGGAGGGAGGAGAGAGAGAGAGAGAGAGAGAGAGAGAGAGAGAGAGAGAGAGAGGGGGAGGGAGGGAGGGAGGGAGGGAGGGAGAGAGAGAGAGAGAGAGAGAGAGAGAGAGAGAGAGAGAGAGAGAGAGAGAGAATCACCAGGATTCAACTTTTTGTCTTTGTTGATAATATGAACAACGTCTGCATACTTTACTCCATCTTCACAGCAAGTAATACAAAAGTGTGGTTACAGAATAGGCTGGTAAAGGCAACATTTCAGTACCAAAGCACTGTGCGTGGTATTAAGAGCATTAAATGAATATGGGTTTAAACTGCATTGTCAGACACTGTAACAGCACTTGTAAGACTGGCGCGTTTGAAATCCAGAGACAGAGGACGATGACCTGGTCAGCGTGGTGTAACACGACACAAGCGGCGCAGTGGCTGCCCAATGACGGCCGGTGACGAAATTTGACCTCCGTGTCATGTGACTACAAGTTGACTGACGTAAATCAACATACTTGTATGCAGACGCTGACTTGAACTCTGGCCAAGGTCATTGGAGGGATCGCCTTTCTTGTCCCTATCGGTACCACTCAACCAAGTGCCAAGAGTAGAAACCTGACCTAGTCTTATCTGATCTGTAGAAATACAGAGACACTTAAAGTTAGAGACGCTTGTATAACGTTAGATTATGCCTCTCACTTGCTGACGTGTGGCGTAGAGTTAATTTTGTTCTTGGGACACCACAAATTGCAAGTTGGCATTCTCAGTACATAATAATAATACAGACTATTTCTACGCACATACCTTCCCTAATAGGCAAGCTCGTGGCGTTTACAATGAGAAAGTCTACACTCATACAAAGCATTCTGACTCAATATGCATAGTTTGGTAACATTATCCCTAGTTTTGATCCTTGCATAGACTTGAATGGAATGCCAGTCATTTGAAAAATAAAATACAGATCATTGTATGTACATCTCTAAATTTTCTTATGTTTTGAAGTGTAATGCAAAGTAAGATTATAAGATAAACATGATGGAAGGTTCAGGAAGCTCCTTTTTTAGGACAGTTATTTATTTTTGGCACGTCATAGACGTTGAACCAGCACTCTCACAGTCACAGAGGGGAAGGTGCATCATAGCAGTTAACCCCTTTGCATTCATACTCATTCACGCACACACAGGCTGTACATATAGTAACGACACGAGGCAGCCGCCGATTGAGTGCGTAGTCTATACTCCTCAGCCTCTGCTCGCCTATTGAAACCCTGTTTTTGACAGGCTGGTGTAGGCGAGCAAGCTTTGGCGTTCGATGATGTGCGAGGTACAGTGCCGTGGTTCAGTCCCTGGGACGGGAATAATATGGATTCTTTCTTGCTCTAAGGTGACAAGGGTTGAGCAATAGCAAATGTATATAAATGATGAAATAAATAAATAAATGGATAATTAGATATATGAATAAATGGGTGGATGATGAATAGATGAATGAATAAATAAAGGAAGGGGATGATGATTGAAGGAACAAAGGAAAGAAGGAAGAGGAGTCTTAAAAAAGATACGACTGTTGGCAACCAAGATGCGTGAATACAGCACAAAAAGAAACAAACTCAGAAATTGGGTGCTTCACAATGGTGACCAGGGGTGGGAATCCCCAAAATGAATACACACATATTTGAGCAAGAATACATTATCATCAATAGAATTGACAAAGCAAATTTTCTTCTTAACAGTCGCCTGTGTGTTTTGCCTGAAGAAGACTCTTGATTCGAAAATATGCACTGTCATTTGAAAATAGATTTTTGTCCTTAAATGCAAGCAACCTTCAAGAAAACTTTGTGTGTGTGGCTGTTCAAAATGAACAGTATGATTATAAATCATTAAATGGTATAGCAATACTTCGTCTCAGCAATGATATTTTGAACTATGGAATTCATGACACTTTTGTATCATGGACATTTTTCAGTTTATTCATTACCCATGTTGTTTGTTTCAGCACTTGTAAAAGCACCCAGAGGGCAGTAGGAGAGTTGAAGGTAAGAGGAACCAACACCTGAAGGACAGGAAGAATTGGAAGAGATGTAGGGAGCAGACTGTAATATCTTCAGAGCCCTTAGAGTTTGTCTGTGGAGGTTGTCCGGGGGACTACCATACTTGGCAGATTCTAAGAGGATATGATATATCCCTTGTCTTTCCAAGGGCTCGAGTACTTCACATGTGATGTGCAGAAATTACGACACTTTTCTCTGTGAGTTCTGTAGAGTATGTTTTTTTTCTTGAGTCTTTGGGAATTGTGCATCTGTACCATGACTTCGAACGAAAGCATGAACAAGTGACCTGATTAGTAGAGGAATACACGCCACATGCATATACACACACGTGCATATCTACATGCACGTGCATGCACACACGCACATTCACAAACACACACTCCCACACAAACATACGCACAAACACACACACACACACACACACACACACACACACACACACGCACACACACACATACACACACACACATACACACACACATAAAGACAACACACATACACATGTATGGACGCACACATCAACTTAACATGGTGTACAAATAACACAAGCAAATTTATGCAGTGGATTTTCGGCAAAGTCAGTTTATTGAGTCAAAAGAAACTTTGAACGAATACATAATTTCAAAGCAGCATTAGCAAGGAAGCTAGATGAAGCACTGGGCTAATAGTAAAAGCAAACAAAACTGGAATGTATAAAACTGCAGAGAAAAATACTGAAGCAGGCAATTACAAGCTTGACTAGAAAGGCAAACATGGCCGTAATGATTAAATGCTAATACATGACCATTTGCTAATCGGACGGAATAAATGTCACAAAACAAACAATTACTCCTAAAGCTAGAACCAATTGGAGTCATTTTACTATGCTTAAAAGTATCATTTGTCTATGTTGTGGAAGAATTTACCCTGGTGACAATGGCGTATTTTCTTCAACTCTTAGAAGTAAGTAATATCACCATTTTGTGTATATGTAGCCCCTAGTTGTAGTATGTATGACTCTTTGTTGACGTCAATTACAGACGTAAGAATGCTTGAGCAAGCACATTCGTCGACCTTTCTTCTGCAGAATACCCACTTTCTGATGGGAATTTAATGCAGAAAATGTAATACTGTAAGGTCGAGAGGTAAAATTGGCTACTCTAAAAAGCCATGGCCATCTAATTTCTAACAAATACATTATCTTGCTTCACACAACATCTGTTTCGTAGGAAGGTTGCTAAAAACGTTTGCAGCAATATTGCACCTAAACAACAGCAACAATCACTTGCTTCTGCACCTTTATAAAACTTTGGCTTTGCAGCAAATCTTCAATCTATCTTTTATTCGGCAAATTTGTAGCGGGAGGTTCTATCAACACTGATAACGGGGTTGTTAACAAGAGGGGATAACTCTATCCGCCTAATGCTGATGACGTCAGCGTCTATTTGCGACCCATCCCGGGGGGTCTGCACACACATTTTCCTCCATCATTGATCCTCTTCTTCCACATTATTGGGCACCAGACGCTGGCGCATGGATCTCGGGCAGCAGTAGTGGTGGGGGTGGTAGTCGTGGGAGTGGTGGTGGGTTCGGTGGTGGTGGTGGGTTCGGTGGTGGTAGTCGTTGTAGTGGTGGTGGTCTCTTCAACTTCAGGCAGATCCATCATCGGGTCCACAGCTTCACCCCCAGCATTACCCTGGGTGATGTTGTTGAGGCGCTCATATTCCTCGTACTCCGAGGCGGAGATGTTCTGTGTCAGGCTGGTCAGCGTCTTGGACAGGTCGCACCTGCCAACGTAAACATGGCTGTGTGATGCAAAGCAATATGCAACGAATGATAAGGTTCCCGCTATACCATCTAGCAAGTATGTAAGGATCAGGACCATCAGAAACCTGCAAAGAGCAACAATCAAATGATCCAGGTTCAGCAGGATCAAACCAT
Organism: Theodoxus fluviatilis; assembly: GCA_034096865.1. Taxonomy (NCBI): domain Eukaryota; kingdom Metazoa; phylum Mollusca; class Gastropoda; order Cycloneritida; family Neritidae; genus Theodoxus; species Theodoxus fluviatilis. The sequence goes on from JAWQFJ010000596.1 coordinate 10,938, forward strand.
CCAAGTTGTTGGGTCAAGATCAACTGGCTAAAGTGTTCGACTATGATCAACAGATGCATGCATAGTGGGCAAACAATCAAGTGTGACGCACTGCACGACATTCAAAGACATCAACGTGTACACAAGAATTGCGCATTGAGCATGGGTCAGTTTAGAATTATGTCCGGTCAAGATCAACTGATTGGGTTTCTGGACCTATATCAAGAGGCTACACATACTGGCCTGGCTAACTTTACAATGAAAATGTGACACATTGTGCTGCATTCCAAGTGTCAGATCCAAGTCTGATACACTTATGCACACATATGGGATGAAGACCAAGCTCTCTTGTACCAGGTAACCAACTTACATACGTTTCAGTTTCAGAACCTACATCAAAGCCTAACACACTATTCAGCATTTATGGGGTGCCCCATGGTAGATGAAAAAAAAAACAACCTTCATGTACTCGGTAAAGTACTATGGATGAAGTCGTAGTTATTTTCATAAGTATTGGTTATGTTTTTGTTTCAGGTTGCACCTGTGTAACAGACATTTACAAATTCTTATAAATATGAATGAGTACAAAAATTTCATCCAGAGTTTAATAATTATGCTCCGTTGAATTCATGTGTTCAGTACGTGTCATTATCATGTTATCATGCTATAAGTATCCCAAAATGACCACATCAAAATGCTCAAGAAAAGCTATTTTTTAAGGTGTTAACACGCCACAGATGAATGCAAAATCTCTGTCATTGAAGTTCACGAAAAGGCGAGACCTTCCAACCGTCAGACCCATTGCCCTTAGATCGCCAGTTCGCGCTGACCCTTGAGAAGAGATTTAATGCGAGGGGGCAAGGCGCATTGGATAGAGACTGATATTCATTAAGTTGGGATCAGCACTCCCACACAGCTTCGTCTTCCAAATGGGCATCAACACTCCCCAACAATATCTTCGACTTCCAAATGGGCATCAACACTCCCCAGCAATAGCTTCCACTTCCAAATGGGCATCAACACTCCCCAGCAATAGCTTCCACTTCCAAATGGGCATCAACACTCCCCAACAATAGCTTTGACTTCCAAATGGGCATCAACACTCCCCAGCAATAGCTTCCACTTCCAAATGGGCATCAACACTCCCCAACAATAGCTTCGACTTCCAAATGGGCATCAACACTCCCCAGCAATAGCTTCGATTTCCAAATGAACATCAACACTCCCCAACAATAGCTTTGACTTCCAAATGGGCATCAACACTCCCCAACAATAGCTTCGACTTCCAAATGGGCATCAACACTCCCCAGCAATAGCTTCGATTTCCAAATGAACATCAACACTCCCCAACAATAGCTTTGACTTCCAAATGGGCATCAACACTCCCCAACAATAGCTTCGACTTCCAAATGGGCATCAACACTCCCCAGCAATAGCTTCGATTTCCAAATGAACATCAACACTCCCCAACAATAGCTTCGACTTCCCAATGGGCATCAACACTCCCCAACAATAGCTTCGACTTCCAAATGGGCATCAACACTCCCCAGCAATAGCTTCGATTTCCAAATGGGCATCAACACTCCCCGACAATAGCTTTGACTTCCCAATGGGCATCAACACTCCCCAACAATAGCTTCGACTTCCAAATGGGCATCAACACTCCCCAACAATAGCTTCGACTTCCAAATGGGCATCAACACTCCCCAACAATAGCTTTGACTTCCCAATGGGCATCAACACTCCCCAGCAATAGCTTCGATTTCCAAATGGGCATCAACACTCCCCGACAATAGCTTCGACTTCCAAATGGGCATCAACACTCCCCAACAATAGCTTCGACTTCCCATTAACGGCTAACCCCTGGACCTGACTTTATTCGCTCACATTCCAATTCTGAGCAAAGGTCAGAACGTGGGGTGAATTTTCCTTTCCTTTGGCTGGCATGATTGGATAACCTGGCTAATTGATGAAAGATTACATGGGCTGGTGAGCAAAGGTCACCACTGGTGTCAACAAGTGCAGAGGCGCAGCCCTCTGCCACAAATAGAGGGAGATGATATGATTCCCCCAGGTCACTGAGATTGATGCCATGAGTAGCCAGGATGTGTGGGTTTAGCAAAGTGCCAAGCAAAAGTGAAAGATAGGATGTTTACATCCTTCTATCGAAAGAGGTATTGTTGCTCTGAAGTACTTCAGGTGCACCGAATATCTAAACAGTTCTGTGTGAATTTCTTGTGCGTTTGTTTTAGATGTATATTGCTACAACTCAGAAAGACTTTAATTGGTGACTGCAACCCAGGATACACATGCTCCCACCTCCATGTGCTCCCCGTGCTTCCTGTTCACATCTGAAATATGTCCATCTCTATATTCCATTTACTTCCATAACTTCACAGCCACTCCTTCCTCCACCCGAACGTGTCTCGCAGCTGAGGCATCTTTTTTCGTATGTTGTGTTTGTTTGTTCTGATGAAGAGTGTAACACTCGAAACGTCAACCATCTTGTCTCGTCTTGTTTCACATGCCCGGATCAGTTCTATTGTTAAGAGCACAACTCAAATCTGCAGAGAGGGAAGGGCAATCTATTGGAAGAAGGGATGACATCTCGCTGAACAGCTTGGTTTCGAATTTTGCTTGATAAACAAAACCATTCCTCTTTCAGTGAAAAGGAGAAAAACAAGATAGGGCATAATAAATTGTGTGGGATATAACCTCAGCTGCACAAAATGAATGAATTAAATTACTGATGTTGAGCACGAGCACCATAGAATTTACGCAAACAGTGTGCCTTACAGTGCGTTGGGGACAGAGTTGTGAATGTAGCTTATGCTATAGCTCCATGAACACTCACGAAAACTTGTCATTTCAGCAGATTTCGACAAGTCTGCAGTTGCGTATGTAAGAGATTTACTTCATTTTAAATTATAAGAATCAAAAGGGATAAACTGGGTAAAGCTGTGCATCCATCACAACACTGAGGAGAAGGTTTACACAGCTGGCACGTTAGGAGTAAGCCACCTAGGTACGTACCTGCACGTCTGGTGATTGAAGTTGGCACAGCTCTTCACGTCAAGACATTTGCATCTGCAAGTCTTGGCATCCCAGAACATGTAAGGAGGGCAGAAACTGGTCTCCTTGCAGTCACAGCGGCACTCTTCCTCGTTGAAGATCTGAGAAAAACGCAAGCATGAAATAATGGATATTTCCTGCAGAAAGCATCTTCCAAGCATACTTCGATTGCCTGTGTCTTTGATACAAATGATGCGAGAAGATTCTTTTAGTCTGTTATCAATGTGATCATTTGCAAGAACTGGTGTGAGTAATTTAGCTTTTTGAAAGGGTGTTACATTAAATATATGTTACGTGCACTCTCTCGCCCGTAAGACAGAATCAATCAGTTCATTTTGAGCAGCTACTTAAGGTTGACTTCAACTTTGTCCAATGTACGCAAGTCAGCAAATATCGATAGGTTATAGTCTGCAAGCTTGTACAAAAATCATACAATGCAGACCAGTTTTTTTCTTCTAATTGAGATCATCCCATTTCAAAACAGGGGGCTAAAAACCCATTGATAGTCCACAGGTTTCCATGAATGGATTCAGCTGGATTTAAAACCAAGTCTAGGGTCAACAGGGCAATCTTCCTGCAATAAAAGGAGAACACAACGCCTAATCGGTTAAAAGCATGACTGTTTAACAGTCATGTAAGGAGCAACGTGCACCCCTGGGTGACTCCTAGGTCCATTCCACTGAAGCCACACGCTGATGTTGGAGCCAAACGTCCACCATGACCCCCATTGCCCTCACTGAAGACATGCTGAAGCTATCTGTCAGTGGAAGGAAATCTCATTCAGCTTAATTAACGAGGGTCATTATTGACCTACTTGATCACTCTTCTTGAATACTCTAGTCTCTCAAGTTGACCTCCTGCTAGTTTCTTGATAAGATGTGGCTATGTTTCCGACCGCTATCAGTCTAGTTTTCGTGACCACGTTTACCATCCTCTGGTTGTGCATCTGCAGTCGTACTGAAGGCTATCGGTACGACTGTGCATGCGCAACAGGACGGTCGTAAACGTAGGA
>JAWQFJ010000596.1:20000-22500 GCA_034096865.1 Theodoxus fluviatilis
GACCAATTCACCACCCGGTCAAGAGGTTCATCTTACTAAGAGCTTGTACCAACGGCCAATAAAGTGTGGGAAAGTAACTCGACTTCGCCCCTGCGTCGTACTTGACTCCAACCTTACCACCGACCACCACATTTGGCGCTGCAGAGCAGGGTTGAAGCGAGTACTCTACCACATATGGCGTCGTCGGCAGGATGAGACCTCGTGCTGTCACTACAACTACCATCGGAGCCTGACGCTTTCCACAGAGGTTAAAATCTACTGCCTCCATTTCGCCATCGGACGCCTCCAGCATGAAGGATATACTGTCCCTGCCACTCTCCAGATTTGGCCTCAACTTCCGCTTCACCACTAGGAAAATGGTCAGTGCCACGCTGCAGTGCACGACCTCCGTCGCAGCCAGTCGCCCGCAGTTCGATTCCTCGTCACCACCGGAGAATCCCTGCCACAACATCGTCCAGACGTGGGAGCCACAACATGAAGCTGTCTCTCCAGGGGCTCCCGTCCAACCTGCCTTTGATGAGACTGGAACCACCAGCCAAGCCCCTCATCACCCGAAGATGGCAGACGCCTTCCCTGGAATGCTGAAACAACGGCTGGCATTCCACACGCCCGCCTCTAGGACTCATTCCCCTCATGAACATTTCGGTATTTTGTGACTGCCGTTTTCATTTTCGTGCTGAGAGACCCCTTTCCATCTGGGTCAGAGAGCGGGAGACCCCATTCCATCTGGGTCAGAGAGACCAATTCACCACCCGGTCAAGAGGTTCATCTTACTAAGAGCTTGTACCAACGGCCAATAAAGTGATGGGAAAGTAACTCGACTTCGCCCCTGCGTCGTACTTGACTCCAACCTTACCACCGACCACCACATTTGGCGCTGCGAGCAGGATGATGAGGATATTGTTGAAATCGCTATGAAAGAAGGATCAGATGAGAAGGACGATGTGCTCCTTTTTACCGAAGAGGACGAAGATGAAAAAGATGTAGTTTTAGAGGAGCAGATCCTAGATATAGTGCACGAACTGCTGACCGAAGAAGAGGAATCGGAAACTGATCCGTACACGCTGTCGGCTTAGAAGTCGGCCTCACTCCAGCCGAACTAAATACAGGCACGCCAGACAGTACCCATCTTTGTTGCAATACTATATTCAAAATAAAAATAATGAGAGAATGACATTGATCTACAAGGATAAAGGAGACAAAGAGCGTTCTAATGATGGCAACAGTTTTTCCATTGCTTGATTAGTATTTTTTCTGCAATTTCTGTAAAAATGCCCAGAAACATGCGTCTCCAGTCAATACGAGCTAAAAATAGTGCCGTCTTCAATGAGTTAATGGATCAAGATGGTGACATAGGAACTGGTATCCCAGAGGTGTCATCACATCGGTGCACTACACGTCACAGCAGGACACACCCTGCACGGTGAAGCAAGTGTAACACACCCAGACATCTGACCATGGCCTTCCACTCACTATTACCCTGTGACTACTCGACTTTTTGGACAGTACCAGCAATTTCACAAAAGTGTATCCATTTCATTCTCTCCATTTATCCAATTAACAATGCATTTAATCTACACAATGCCCATATCCCTTGCAGACAATGATTGAGCAAGGCACATGAAGCTTGGATACATGTACTGTTATGAAACTGTAACTCAACTCAACCTTTTCAGATCATAAACAGTATAACTCCAAAAACTTGGATTCATAAAAGTAGTGACATAATGTATTTCAAAATTACAGTGATTAAATATTTACGAAAATCTACTCCAACACAGAAAGTGCAATGGAGTATACCAGACTCTCCAATAAAATGCCAACAAAGACAAAAAAATACCAAATTTAGAAAATGGACAATATTTTAAAAACAAAAAAATTAAAACTTCCCCAAAACAATATGATCCAGTCAAAATTCATTCAACATTTTCAAACAAGAACTCACCAAGTTATGAATCATTCTACTAAGAAACAAGCAAGTTCATACTAAAACCACCGCACTGGTACTTCAAATGCAACAACCTGAGATTATCAATTTGCACCGATTTAACAGAATTTATGAGTCAACAGCTGTACAAAAACACCGAAATTAGGGACACTAGGTAAATGATCATGAGACAACTTTGAAACAACCAGCACAGATTGCACAAATCACAACGCCTTTGCAATCAGGAAATCTGAAAAGTGCAGAAACATCGCACAAAGACTCAACTTTACACTTCAATGGGCAGTGACTTCAGGCAACTCTCTGTTAGTCTCTACAAATGCTAAATAATCAAGTCCTAATATCCCTTCTACAAACGCTAAATAATCAAGTCCTAATGAACTTGGTCAAGCAAGAAACGAGGTAGATAGCTGGTTGGTGGGAAGACTGATAGCTAAAACCCAAGCCAAAAACCGCACCAATAAAACAGCTGTACTTAGAGAACCGTGTTGAAATTATTCGGTATTTGAAAAGCCATGCCTGAAGAAAACTAAATATTACCTAAACTTTGTGTGT
>JAWQFJ010000596.1:27500-32500 GCA_034096865.1 Theodoxus fluviatilis
AATACAACTTCATGCATGATGTTGCTGTTACAGTAACATACACGTATGTGTCTAACGTGAAGATGACTAAACCGCACTCAAGAAGCTGCAGAAGATATAAACTAAAAAAACTCATGTTGTTACTACATGACTGATGACAAGATTAGAGGTCACTTGTACTGTACACTCCATCCACTATTTCACTATTCGGAATCTATTCCCTATTAAATGGATGCCAGTTTGAATTGCTTGTCGAGCATCCCCATTGTGAAATGTCAAACAGCCTGGAAAGAGCAAGATCGTCATCACATAGGACTCTAAAACTGTAGAATGAATGGTGATACTATCATCTGGGCGTTACTAGCAATAGAGGATGTGGTCTGACACAGATATATTCTAAGTCTGTTAAGTCTACCTACAGAGTTGAAAACCACAGTGTGTATAGCGTCAATTGTGCCTAGAAAAATAACTGAAAAACAATGTTGTATGATTTCAATAGCTTACGGTTTAAAAGACGGGTAGCGTTCAGTGGCTACTGTAATACCTTTATAATTGTTTTTACATTGACCCAGAACTAAAACACCTCTCAATTTTCGACCATATCCTTAGAAGACTTTCCTGAGAATCACATTTTTAACACAGAACAACGTATCATTTGTGTCAGTTTGAAACTCCTTTCTGTGATGGACAAGAATCCCCTGCTTTTTATGGTCTTTTCATTTTGAAAGATGGAGAATTTCTCTGACATAATCATTGGGCCCAGCCACCTTCCCTTATGTCCATGCTTAAACTACTGAGTAAAAATAGAAGCCCATGTTCAGTTACCGTGCAGTTAACACCATCTTCCCATCCTTATCAAAGGCAAACTTACAAGCCTCATGTATCAGTCAATGGAAAGTTCATGATGAAAATTTTGGCAAAATTAGTTGAGTGGCGTTGGCAACCACCTGATAAACTGTGACAGAAGTTCACGCATCCGTTAAGACACCAAAATCAATCACTTCAGTCCTAACTGAATGAAGGGTTTGTGTTCTGACCTTCCATGAAATGGAATACAATTGAGGTTGGTTGCACATTCAAGGCCCAGTATGATCGAAATAACAGGGTCATGACGAAGATTAACCATCTGTTGACCGAGGAGTGTTAGTGTGACTAATGAGAGACAAATGCAGCGGTTCAGCACCACTTAAACATAGGAATTATGACGATTAGGAGTCATTTATACGTGAATCTATCATGCCACTGATAGCTGAATGTAGATAGGGAAGAGGGAGTGAGGTTGACTATCTACGCAACTCTCCCTTACTATATCCAAGGTTTAGAGCAAACTATGATGATATGTGAATGGAGTCTATCTGACCTAACTTTCAGTGCGGGTTGACTGAAATTAATACAGCTGTTCAGTATCGGTCAAGTGCAGAGATGCAGATTAACATATTGCGGCAACCATCTAACGGAGCATTGTCAGCATGTCAGCAATATGTAACGGTTATGCTTGCACATTTCTTGCTCATTTTACAACAATTTACACAGATTCAGGTAGGAACAAGATGGGAATTCAAGGCAACATTTTCTCGTGTGACTAGATTAACCCTATCTTCAGCAAATGGGTTTTTCAACATCTTTCAAAATTACGAAATGGCAACTATAGACGATGTACGTCAAAGGAGGCGTTACGTGGGATAGAGAGGGACGCATGGTGAAAGTAGAGATGTGTGATAAGTCCTGGTGGAAAAAGGGTGGGTATTAGGCTCATGAGCTTGGTAATCCATTTTGCAAAGAGAATTAAAGAGGGCGCCTCAGCTCCTCGGCTCCATTATTTTGGTTGATAAGATGGGCAGTCGTGAAACGTCACAACTCACGTAAAATTCACTGCAAATGTCTATCCTGACCCATTTCATTAATTTAATGTTATCCTAAACTCCATACCTCATCCTCAATTTCATTTCCCTCCACATAGCACACCTCCTATCTTTTTACTTCATGTTTAATGTGTTCTCGAACTGTGCAAACATGCAATCAAAAGCAGTCTTCGGTAAAGTAGATTTAATCTTTGTGCACAATGCAGACATTTGTGGAAATTTTTTTCCCTTTGAACACAGTCATCAAAAGGCAAAAGATAATGAATCTTGGTTTTTTAGTTACTACCGTTGTTAGAATTCATAAACAATACCTGTCAGCTTTTGAAAAGAACTATTTCGGTCATGTGACCAACGATGTTCAATTGCATTGAACCCAATACGATATGTTAGTAGCATATAATGTAACTCAACAGAAAGCGCCGTTGACAAGAGCTATGCCTCTATAATTCCCTTTGCAAAACGGATTACCACGCCCCAGCCACGCCACTGTATACATGTACATGTACATGTAGATAGACAAATGTCGGGTTCACTCTCGCGCGCCCTATCTGTCGGAAACCATTACCTTGATGAAAGGTCAACAATCCTAAACGTTGATGTTTACACATCCTTCGATAGGAACATTGCATCTACCTCGAGAAAGGTTTTTCAGCTTTTGCTTTTACCCATTGCAGTTACAGCTTACATAGAGCAGTATGCACTAGTTTCCTTTTCAAGTTAATGCCATAATTAGTTGCTCTGCCAGGCCACTAAAATTTGACAACCTTTTGAACAATGGCAGGAAGAGTGCACTAAGTCAGACGGGCGGGGGATGGGGTTTGGGTAGGGGGATGGGGGTGGGTTTGGGTAGGGGGGCGGGGAGTGGGGTTTGGGTCGGGGGAGGGGGGTGGGTTTGGGTAGGGGGGTTGGGGTGGGTTTGGGTAGGGGTGGGGTGGGTTTGGGTAGGGGGATGGGGGTGGGTTTGGGTAGGGGGGTGGGGAGTGGGGTTTGGGTAGGGGGGCGGGAGATAGGGTTTGGGTAGGGGGTGGGGGTGGGTTTGGGTAGGGGGGTGGGGGTGGGTTGGGGTCGGGGGTGGGGGTGGGTGTGGGTAGGGGGTGGGGGTGGGGTTGGGTAGGGGGTGGGGGTGGGTGTGGGTAGGGGGATGGGGGGGGGTTTGGGTAGGGGGGTGGGGAGTGGGGTTTGGGTAGGGGGGCGGGAGATGGGGTTTGGGTAGGGGGGTGGGGGTGGGTTTGGGTAGGGGGGCGGGAGATGGGGTTTGGGTAGGGGGTGGGGGTGGGTTTGGGTAGGGGGATGGGGATGGGGTGGGTTTGGGTAGGGGGGTGGGGAGTGGGGTTTGGGTAGGGGGGCTGGAGATGGGGTTTGGGTAGGGGGGCGGGAGATGGGGTTTGGGTAGGGGGGTGGGGGTGGGGGTTTGGGTAGGGGCGTGGGGAGTGGGGTGAGGGATGGTGGATTTGGGTAGAGGTGAGTTGGAGAGTGGAACTAGGGTAACGCCAAATGAAGACTAGCTGATACAATGTTTGAAGTTCCATTATCAGCAAGGCATCTCTAATTGGTCGTGAAGGCCTCGTCTCCTAGACTACCACAAAGCGGGTCTGATTTTTGCAGTTCCATTATCAATAAAGCATTTCGAGTTGGACGTGAAGATCTCACATCCTAGACTACCATAAACCGGGTCTGATTTGCTCACCTATCCTCCAGCTCTCTGCATTGCCAGATCCAATAAAGCGACGTATCACACACGTATTCACAATGAATATGGTGGGAAGGTTTATACAGGAGAGACTATGGAAACTATTTGCTCCTTCATCCCCCGCCGCACACCCGTTGCATTTCATATTCCTACATTCTCTCTTTGATGTTTGCTTAATGGTCGTTGTTGTAGGTGTGTTGTTGTTGTTGTTGTTTTTGTTGCTGTTGTTGTTACGTTTGAAGAGTTAAGTCTTGTATGCAATGAGCTATACAAGGTTAAATTATTCATATCTCCCGGAACCTACGTTGACGGAGGTTTTGAGGTCTCTTTCAGCGTGACCATTTACGAGGTTGGCAGCCTTTATGTTTACCAGCCTTACCAAGTGTATGTGCTTTTTCATGTACTAAATTTAATGCTGTTTTGGAGAGTTTTCGGCGGAAAAAGTTATAGCAAGATCAGTCATACAGGCTTTCATTGGTTTGATGAAAAGTGGAGTCTTCAACGTGAACCCATAGAGCATGCACGAGGTACCGTAAACAAAGCTTTCATAGACTTAAGCACATGGGAGTGGTGTCAACACAATCAATGTCAGTTTTTGCCTGTCTCTGATCCTGTCAGACTCATCTAGACGTCTGGAAATCACACCTACATAGCCTTTACATGTATCCAGCAATCCTGAGTTTGTTTTCATTGCAGATAAGGGAAAGTTATTGTTGCCCCATTGCCCACATACTCAAGAGGGATCAAAGTCTAGCCTTCTTATTCAAACACAAATAAATCTTCATAAAAGAGTGTCGATACCTATTCCCTGACACAGGTCGAACCACGTTTCATCATTCAGCAAATAAATATTAGAGATTTTTACATGACTAACATCGATTTTTCTTTACCAGAAAGGACAATGAAAATAGGTATTTAAGCATCACACGCGATTCCGTATTTATTGAACATGTTCAAAGGACAAAGAACAGGAACACCACTTTCTCCTGAAAAGTTGTTGCCCTGTGGGTTGGGGGTAAGAATAGATCCACCACATTTCCCTCCAAGATAAATGAAAGGTTGATAACAAAGGAAATCGAAACTGACTTGCTCTTACTATAACCAGCTCCAATTATTTTGTGGTCAATGGTATTACATAACCTATGAAGTCTTACAGGCCGTTAATCTCCTCTTCATCATCATCCTCCCTCCTCCTCTCCCCCCACCCTCCTCACCACACACCCCTTCCTCCTCCTCCTCCTCCTCCTCCTCCTCCTCCTCCTCCTCCTCCTCCTCCTCCTCCTCCTCCTCCTCCTCCTCCTCCTCCTCCTCCTCCTCCTCCTCCTCCTCCTCCTCCTCCTCCTCCTCCTCCTCCTCCTCTCTCCTCCTCCTCCTCCTCCTCTCTCCTCCTCCTCCTCCTCCTCCTCCTCGTCGTCGTCGTCGTCGTCGTCCTCATCATCATCATCGTCCTCATCATCATCATCGTCCTC